>JAODTK010005918.1:142500-303833 GCA_026419785.1 Sclerodactyla briareus
GCATGTAATCCAGAAGAACGAATAGGGTTTCAAACTTCAATTATATTCGACCTTGACTAACATTTTCAACACTTTTCTTGAGATTTCCCTAAGAAGAAAGACGCATGAGCTACGTGAACCAAACACCTTGTGAGTGTAATACATGACCTTGTTGTGGTCCGCTGTTCTGAACGTCTAGTCTGTTCTTTCATCTAATGGTGCGGCTACCAATCATCGTCCTGTCCACCCAGGGTGCGTTCGCGAATCCGTTCTTATCAGTCCTACGGGGTGCCAACTCTCCGTTCGTCGTTTATCAAGTTTATCACGCTGCCCGTGATGCTTGTTCGTTGCTTCGTCCAGCTTCCACGTTGGTGCTCCGTTGATTAGTCTCGGTAGCTCGATGCGTTTGTTGGGGTGAAAATGATCTGCAAAATGAAACCAACAAGAGGTGAAGCAAGCACTATTCGTTCTATGTGCTACCAAATGATTTTACAAACCCATTTGGCCGATGTTTGGTTCGGGGACCGCAAGTCTGGTAACATCAATCGCAGAGTCGCCTGAGGAAAATCGCAACCTGTTTGATAGAACAACTGAGAGCAGAATTATGGGTTGAATAGATATTTTATCAATATGTACTTCTTATTGAAACTGAATTTTATATTTTCGGCAGAACTATGTCCTACGACACGCGTTTGTGCAGAATGGCTGCTTTTGATATATTAAGAAATCTATATTGTATTTTCGCTACAAACAGTATAAGGTCCACACCTCTTCTTGCCCTTACCACCAGACGGAGAGCCATAACAAACTAATCCTATAAGACATCCCATTAGACCATAATTCATGTGATGATCGAAGTTTGGGTACTTCCGTGAACTTTCTCCTCACTAGGTACTTTTTCGGCGGCCGGCCCACGTGAGATACGAAAAGACAAACAATGTCGATAGAAGAGAAGAGCATGTTGACAACTTATTCAATGTGCTTTTCATTTCGGGCATTCATCTCATGCAAATGCGTTTCAGGAATCACGTCGATTTTCTGGGGATATCAATGTTGCAGCTATCAGGTAATAGGGGCCTATTAGCTTATGCCAGTTTTCGGTTCAGAACGCATGTATGCAAGAATAACAAAGAGGGTTCAACTTCAATTATTCTACTGTTCTACTAAACATTGTCAACACTTTTATTGGAGTTCCCTAAGCGCATGAGCTACTGAACCAACACACTTGTTGAGTGAATCCTTACGTGTGTGTCGCTGTTCTGAACGTCTAGTCCTGTCGTTCAGCCTAATGGTGTGGCTACTCGGTCCTTCCGCCCAGGGGCAGTTCGATCCGTCCTTATCAGTCCTACGGGTGCACAACTCTCCGTTCGTCGGTTTATCACGTTTATCACGCTATGCCCGGTGATGCTTGTTCGTTGCTTTGTCCAGCTTCCACGTAGGTGCTCTGTCCCGTATGGGTCGGTAGCTCGATGCGGTCTGTTGGGTGGAAAAGTGATCTGCCAAATGAGGACAGCAAGAGGTGAAGCAGATACTAGTTTTATGTGCTACCGCTAAACCCAAATTAATATTACAAACTCATGGCCGAGGTTAGTTCTGGGACCGCCAGTCTGATAACATCAATCCGCTCAGTCGCCTGAGGAAAATCGCAACCTGTTCAGAGAATACTAGAGCAGAATGATCGTTTGCATGAGATTTTATCAATATGTACTTCTCTTATTGAACTGATTGTGTATTTTCGCAGATCTGGTCCCACGACACCGTTTGCAGAATGGCTGCTTTTGATATATTAGGAAATCTTATGTTTCATTTTGCTACGATCAAGCTACAGACAGTACAAGTCCACCTCTTTTTTGCCCCCCCCTGATTTTTTGCCCTTACACCATACGCATGAAACTAATTCAATATCACATTCCCCCTAAACCATACTTCATGTGACGATCGAAGTTTGGGGGTACTTCCTTACATTTCTTTCCACAGCACTGTTTTCCGTCTGGCCTGCCCATCTGAGATCGAAAAGACCACATGTCGACAGAAAAGCGAAGAGAATGTTGTAGTACACAATTATTCAAGGCGGCTTTTAATTTCCGGCAATTATCCTCACCAAGGGTTTTTTGGGATCACGTCGAATTCCTGGGGATATTCAATGTTGCAGCAAAACAGGTGATAGTGTCCTATTAGCTTATGCCATTTTCGGTTCAGAAACGCACTAATGCAAGATTAACAGAATAGGGTTCACCTTAATTATCTTCGACCTTGACTAACATTTTCACACTTTGCTTTGACAGTAATTGAACGAGGTCACCAAGTTCGATCTAATCAAAGTCTGAAAATTGATGAGTGTGATAGCTGTGCACGAATTGATGTAGAAAATCCCAATAGTACCGAGGGTTGTTCTTTAGATTGGAATTATTTCTATAGATTGGATGATTTCTATAGTGTTGGGTCGGGTTAAAAGTCACATTATAAAACGCTCCACAATATATTGAGAGTACCTTTCATTTGGCTTTTTGGTCGCACGACAAGGGATAACCCAGCATTTGGGGTTCTTGCTCACTAGAAGCACTGTTTGTACATAGCTGGTTCTACTACTACAGGACTCTCATGACAAAAGCCCACTATTTGGGGTAAGAAAGTGTACAGTAACCGATGACCTCATCAACATAAGGCGAGGGTTTATGCCTCCCCTTTGTGTTTTGTTTAACGACATAGGCCGTGACTGTCAAATTGCAGCCCTCTTGAAGGTTTGTCGGGAGTCACATCGTATATAACACTCTGAGAAAAAAAAATAGTGCAAATTAAATAGAAAGTACTGGCATCTTGCCTTTTTGAAAGACCGTTGAGGAAAACTGGTGATTCGAGTGATCGAACTCCGCGACCTTGTGCTTACGGTGAACGAATACCAGCCCGAGCCCTTGCCCTTCCTCTAGGACGCCGCCAATTATGACTCCGCCACATGTGACATAGCGTTGGCGACGCGTTTTCAGCATATATTGAATAATTGCTGGAATAATAGCCTCTAAGACTTTAGCATTGTGGGCAAAAGATTACGAAATTTAGTCATCGTTACAACAAGTACCATGAGTACAAGGGCTCCTGTAAGCAGCATCACGGTTTGTACGGTGTCCTGCGTAGATGACTGGCGGCTAGTCTCCTAAAATTACGTAAGAAAAAAAAAAACACCCTATAAAAGCAACTTGGGTTACTGATCTATAAAACCAACCAATTTACTTTCGACCGATCGCCCATCACCTAACATTGATGGTGGCCATAGGTACTCCCAACAGTAGTTGCCGTGTCACGAGGAGGCATACAAAGATTGGTAGTACAGTGTCCCTGGTGGGATCGAAGGGAAAAGCCATAGGCGTACGGGACCATTCAATTTGGGAGCAGTTAATTTTTGGCTGAATTTTACCAAAAGTCAACCAACGGAGACTACCAGCGCGCGGAATTTTTTGGCATGGTTTTTCCGGCATTTGATCGAAAAGTCAAGGGGGAATCTGCCCCACACTTCTGGAATATTCGAGTGAACGAATGATTCGAATCATTACTCGCATATTTACAATGTCTGTAGAAAACGGCCATTGTGCGAGCGAAACATTTGAAAATTTATGCACTTTTCGTCTATTCGATTCAAAATTCGAGAATTTTGTATGAAACATGGGTAATCCTTCGAGTTCAGCCCTATGGGATCCGATCTTCCTTGCCGGTCTGCACCTGATTTCCAACGCGATTTGTTCGCTAGAAAGAAATTGAATCAGTTTAGCCGATCATCAAATTATGATTATCACTGTGAACCACCGCATCCCGCATAATAAAATGACCAGGAGCACGGTACACTTTCATACAGAGTTAAGTAATTGGGGTCAGAACAACTTACCTCATATACCAAAAGGTTTAGTGATGATTTACAAATTGCATTTTTATATGCATCACTTATTAGCAGTCCCTGATGCTCGCGAAAAGTTCTGCCACCAAATTCATAATTAAAAAACTTTTCATTTTTTACTGTCAATATTTCTTCCATTATTTCTACGAATTTGGGTATTTTTAGTTCGTGTTTTTCACTTTCAAATTATCCTGCAACCCGGCCCGAACCCGTTCCGGATATTATGAGATTTGCCCCAAGTTGGTTCTGTTACGTATCCGTGATATCTTTACCATCTTTACTATATCAGCTAGATTTACAATGTCACCCAACTAAGTAAATGGTTTGCCAATGCAATAGCGGTGTATCTGCTAGGACTATTACCAATTGCGCATTCCTTTGTGGGTTCGTGATCCTTAGCTTTTTGGAAGTCCTCCGTACTTATGTGTTTTAACTCTTGACCACCTGGTACCCTAAACTGTTCTGCCAGGGCAATTGCCACCCTGACTAGGTACGCAAAGCCAATGTGATGCCAATCATGCCAGCAGTGCAAGCTTGTTGATTACAGCAGTGAACAATGTGTTCCTCAGGCAATCGTAGGCGAACTGCAGAATAATAAATTCTGAAAGGAGAAAAAAAGCTGATGAGCTGGCATAGGCGTACCCTTCTGATTTTGGGGGGCAGACAGTGTTTTGCCTAATCTTAAAGAGACGACAGAAAGGCTCATAGCGCGCGGAAAAGTTTTGCTGTTTTTCGGGCGTTCGATTGAAAATCACGCTTGTCAGCCTACATTTTGGGCATTTCCTTCACGTTTTGCTTTTTTTCTGTCCAATTTTTCCCCGCATAATTGTCAATTTTCGCTCGAATTTTTTTTATCTCAAAATAACTTTGCGCTCTTCAAGGGGCTACGCATTTGGGTATGTCTGAGCCAGAATTCAAAGCAGTTTGGATTTACAATAATAAATTGTGAACAACTAGGTAGCCTAGTTACTATGTCCAGAGTGGGGCGTAACTCGAATTGTTTTATTGGGTGAAGGTATTTTTACCCTGCGAAATTAGTAGGTGCCATGTGAATTCATGTTGCAAAAAGAAAGTAAATCCGTCAGAAAGAAAGTGAATCCGTCACTGAGTTCTAAATTTATGTTTCACTCTGTCGGCAGCTGTGACGTAAGACACAGGCGAGGGGCTAACATTTCTTAGAGCGCTGTGAGAGGGGTCTCAGGGTTTACCAGTCCCTTTGGAAAGTGTTGGCTTCAGGTGCAATTCATGCTCTAAAATGTGATTTTGTGCCAAAATGTGTTGACTACCAAGGGCAGTAAGTTTTCTTCCTTTGGTTATTAGCCTGAATCCGACCTACCATGGGACCACCTCGGTTGGGGTCTAGGAGAAAAGGCCTGGAAGTCAGAGCGGAAAGCACTTTAGGAGAAACCCCAGGTTATAAATTTTCGTTATAGTGGGTTGTGTCCAAAAAAAAATGGGGGGGCGATCTGAGATTGGCTTGCCTAAATTGATTTATTGCATATTATGGCTATTTCGGATATGCTGAATCCAAAAATGGAGGGTTCCATTTTTTGGAAGTGGTTATGGCGGCCATTTTGGAATTCAAAATGGCCGCCATTTTTCGGGAAAATTGTCATAACCTTATCAATATAGCACTACGGACATGATGTTAGTGGCTAACATTATGTTGTTGATTACAGCGGATCCAATGGTAACACGAGCATCAACAAAACTCCAAGGCGGCCATCTTGGATTTCAAAATGGCCGCTTTTTTCGTCGGCTAATAACTGACGAAAAAAGCTGATCCATAAGCTTTCGTAGCTTCACATTTAATGCACACATTTGACCAAGTGCTCTATTTTCGTATCGTAAATATTCGATTGTGTTCCTTGTGGGGTTGGGAGCTATTTTGGGTATTAGAACGGGCATAGCGCCCTCAAGAGAAATCACTTGTGTACACAATCTAGGCGATCTGGCCATAATGTTATAATTTCAACAACTATCACTGCAGCTTCTGATTCCACCCATTGGTAGTAGTTCCATTAGAAAACTGTAAACGAATCTGGTAGTCGAGTGGGAAAACTTGAGGTTTGTCCCCCCCTCCCCCCCCCCAGGAGTTGCACGGGGACATAAGTTTGAACTCGAGACTCACATCCGGAATGGCAGAAGGAATTATATTTATAGTACCAACTGAACTTTTATGTGCGATATCATTCTGAACCCTGATCACACAGGCGAGAGCCTAGAGCAACTGGCAATTCGTTGCACTAGTGTTGTTCATAACCCCCTCCTTCCCGCTTCAATCCTTGAGGATCGCGCAGCGAAACTTTGTGATGAATTTCATTTCAGATATATCAATATTCAGCATGAACTTCTACGAGAGGCAGATTACTGCGCTGGATATCGCAGCGTATCGGTTCTGCGGGCGCGCAAACCAAGAATAGGAATAGGATGCCAGTCAACAATTTTATAGGTTTAATAAACAGCTGCCTGGGCACAATACATTGACGTCTCCCTTCTACCAGTAGAGCGAAGCCGGTAGGATGGACACCCACTGGGTAATATCGCCTTCCCGCGTTGGTACGGGCGGCGGTTGGAGAACTGATCGGAATCATCCGGTTGGATCAGTTCCAACCCCAGGACTCTTGTAGCCGGAGTCCTGTTGGTCACATTGCTGGTGATTGTAGGAGGACCACCGGCCGATATTCCTGTTCGATAGGAGGATCATGATTCCCGACGAGATCCTGTGTTCGAGAACAGGAAACGGGAGCGGTTATTGGCAGACTGATCTCCTTTGGGCGGCTGACGGACGCAGAGTCCAGCTTGCCAGTCCTCCACCTCCACCAGGGACTTCCGACTGGAGGCAATCCTCAAACTTCCCCCTGAAGAGGTCTTCGCCTGAAGGGAAGCTCTTGATGGCCGACTTGATTGACTGGGACGCCCACGGGTCCGCCCCCGCCCCCCCCCCCCTCATGACGGTTCCTCGCGCTCCGGACAGTACGCCTAGAGTCACAACGAGCCAGCTGGTCAAACGTTAATCGCGCTACTGAACCCACGGGGGAGATGACGGCACCGATTCCTCACTGAGAGAGACGATCATGGCCTGTTCTGGAATTGGGCGAAGCAAAAAGGGTGTGTTAAGTTCTCTTCGGCCACGTGAAAGACACGAGCTGCAGACTTGTTTTCTGTATAACCTTGCCGAGGCAAGGAGTGAAAACCTATTCAAGCCCGCAAGGGTGCAGACCCGGCTATTGCACCTTATTTGTCAGCTGCGAATCCTTCACCAGGTATCCATGCATATAGGCAATCCTCTCCTCGGCGGTACCTTAATGTGGGGGTGGAGTAATCCTACAAAGACGGCCACTTGCAAATTGCCTACCCACTCGTTTTGGCGCTGCTCCAATCCCTTATGCTGGTGCGAAGTCCATTTTTCTCGCTGCGATGGCTTAATAGCTTTCGTGGCATTCAGCATCCCCTGGAATAGAAGAAACCCGAGCTCTCGGTAAAGCCGCGTTTAAAGTGTAAGCTTCGACTTGGATTCCAACTTCGGAGTTGCAGGGCCGGTCGTACCCGTGATCGGCGGAAATGCTACTGCCCCGTTCGAAGGCTTCAACCGAGATCGATGTACCCGGCGCGCTCGCCCTCATTCTCCGCCAACATCCTGTCGGTGAGCGTGTCAGGACGGCCACTCGTTCGTGTCCCACGATCCAACAACTCCTGCTTCGGCGAAGGGTCGTCAGGCAGAATCACCCCCCCCCCACCCTTAGGAGTACTCGTCGGAAGACCCCGGACTCGGTCGCGGAGCTCTCCTTGTCCTTTTTGCCACATGTGCCCTGCACTGCACCCCCTGATCACTCTCATGTGAGCTCCCCCCACCTCCGATGGAACAACACGTAGACTGCGAGTCGGGAGAGCCGGGTCATCCTCCAGGTCGGGCCATGTGGGGGGGGTGGGTCCTGAGATGATTGGTGGGCGCCGGGCTCCGCAACGGATCTTGTTGCCACACTGAAGCCGCAGTCGACCCAAATCCTTGCTCGAAACCCATGCCCGACATAGCGCCTGCCCAGCGCGGGAACGGGAGGAGCCTGTGGTGGTTGAGTCAACTGCTAATCTCGAACGTCCTTGGCCGCTGAACATCGCCGCGGAAGCCGCTTCTTTGCTTGCGATTTGCTCCTGGAACCCCCCTTGGCAGAACGACTTCCCATGATCCCAGAGGAGCCGTAGAGACACGAGCCGGACAGATCCTCACGAGTTTCGGACAGACTCTCGGTTCCCGTTAAATTCTGAGTTTCCCCTGGTTCCGGATCGCCGTATTCTGGGAAGTTGTTCCGGTATCCGGACCTTTTGGAAGCCGGTAGGGTCCGGCCAACTGAGGTTGCCGCACCCATGCAGGGCCACCCTACCGCGGCCGGTGCGACTTTCCCCCGGCCGGAATGCAGCACGGACCCACGGCTCTAGCAAGACGAGTCTGGAGTCCCTCCCCGATGTCCGACCGCGAGGGTGACTTCGGACGTAGGATTGCGGCGGCGGCTCTTTGTCCCAGATTTCCGGGCGTCCTTTCGGGAGGTAGTATCTCCACTAGGAGATGGCACCTGTAGTTCGACGAGATGGATGACTCGCGATTTTCCCAAGCGCCAAAAAAAAATCGTAGCCTGCACAGCTGTTACCGGCCGTTGTGCCCATCTGCGGCAGGCGCACGCAGGCACCCGTCCGTGCCCGATCCGAAAGGTTGGCGACCAACCCCCTCCCCCAAGAGTTGAAGCGGAACGCAATAGCGGGGCAAGGGAGCCTTCCCAGCCCCTTGCCTCAGCTGGCGGTCCAAATTTAGCTGGATCTACTGGGCAGTCTCTCGCCAGCGAGGAAATTCCCACGGTTCGCAAATAGTTCACGGAGACGTGGGGGCACATGCCCAGTACCTCGTGCATATTCGTGAAAGTCCCAGATAGAGTGGGACGATTTTTGTGAACATTTGCTCAACGTACTGTCTGAAAACACAAACTGTTTGAGAACACTCAGCAACACCATCAACTCACTAAAGGAACCTCCAGTAAATCTAACTAGTTTCTCTTCGCGTTTACCGTCACGGCCGACGAACGGAGGGCCAGAGCTCAGAAAAAACGGAAGAAGGGGCCCGCCCGTCACATCCCTAAGGGAAAAAACGAGCCCAAAGGGATAACACGCTCAAAGGGCGAGTACTATAATCGAACCGAGAGCACCAGGCCTAGAGCCAAGGGCCTAAGCAGGTACTGTCTTACCTCACATGCGCAAAGATCCCCGTACCCACAGGGTGGTAGCCAAAAAGCTGTCTAGGTCTGTACCACTAGGCTAGACTCCCTAGCCTATGTGAAAATCAAAAAGCACGGCCTGCGGGCCCTCCCTGAAAAGAAGGTTTCGAATGACATCTTCTCCGAGAAAAACGTTATCGTCTTAGGTTATCTGTCAAAGAGCACGCCAAAATCTTCCAGAAGTAGGAGGAAATGTTAAAAATGGAGGGACTCTCAGATCAAATCGACGCCGATTTGGTGCAAATGCTTACATCTTGGCGGCGGAAATATAACTGAAGGGCTGGTCGAGTTGCCAGTGGCAACTTTTGTTTTCGGCTTGTTAGGAGTAGGATAATGACACCTGCATATGCTGTCAGGTAATGACGACTGGTGCAGTGAATTGAGGTTCTTGGAACGAATCACTCCAAAATCAATGCACATCGTTCCGATACAGACGTGTAATTCCAGTTGGCACTTCATAATCATGGATGTAAAATACGAACATATCTAGCCTTTACTCATTTCACTCATGTAGTAGTTATATATGCGGTCATATATAAAAGGTTGGGATTGTTCTACTCTTGACAATGACGGCCATTTTTCTTCCAACTAGTAATGGCCGCTATCCAGTTTACATGACCATTATGTAATTGGCAAATTGGCAGTACAAAACGCATGCCCCTTCCCTGTTAGATCACCAAAACAGTAAGTTCAGCTTACGTAAGCTTATGCCAAAATTCCAAAATAAAAATAAAATCGTAAAATTCAACTGACCGCCATTGCCCGGAAGCAATTGATACCATTGACGATTTGACGGTTTACCTTGTAGTAATAATATGTACGATACGTCGCGCATCCGCTGTATAGTTTTCAATTAAGTATTTCCGTAATTGCTAAAATTTACTCTGACGTCTGACTACTCTCTGATCCGCAGAGATCATCCTGATTAGTTCTACAGATCGAGTATTACTGAGATCGAACACCATGTCCAAGGTAAGCATTAACTGAAGAACCGTCCCCATAGATTGTGAGATCACGATGATTCTCTAACTTTCCGACGAAAACGGGACGGCGGCCATTTTTAAATTCAAGATGCCCGCCATGTAGTTCTGGGTGATGGTGAATATTACGTTAGATCTCGACCGACCAACAACATTATGTTAGCACAATACCAGTCTGAGGAAGTATGAAACGGGAGAGTTATGATAACTTTCCAATAAGAGATGGCGGCCATTTTGAAATTCCAAATGGCCGCCCAAACCATGTCAGAAAAAAATGGAACCCTCGATTTTTTGATTCAGAGTGTAATTCGAAATGCCTGAAAATGCAATGAAATCAATTTCGGCAAGCCTATCTCGAAAAATGACACCAACAAAACCCCCACTATTAATGCCTCTTACCCGTTTCTTTCGACGAAATTTTGACTGTAATATCATAAATTTGTTCGAACTTCGTTGCAATCCATGAAGGGAGAACACACACATTCGCAAGGGTGTTAGTTTCGCATGGTTTTTCCTGGTATAGTCTATGAATTTAAAAAATGCTTCGCATCTTCACTTCACTAGAATTGAATAATACATTTCTTGCCTGGGTTTTGTTAAACATAGCATATTCATCATCCTATATAGCGGCGCTCGCAATGTATGCAATATCCCGACGCGCTCCACAATGCTGTAATCGTTTCGGAATCATGGTGCCAACGACGGTTTTTGTTGAAATTGAAGTGCAAGATATATATTGTTGAAATTGAAGTGCAAGATATATATTGTTCAAATTGGAGTGCATCGTATATCGATGCCATCAGCTGGCTAGAAATGCCATGTCTGAGGAGCATTAGTAAAATATAGTTCCAGAATTACAAAATTGCACTCAGTACTGACAGCGAAACAACTATCAGGATACCGAAACGGACGGAATTTTTGCATATTTCTTGGAAATCGATAAAATCACAACGTCCAAACCTGACAAGATTGACAAACTTTGCTCAATCATCGGCTTCCGACAAGAGAAATCGAATCTTCTGACATTGTGGGCGATTTATTCCATTTGCAGGTTTTGGCACTTCGGCAGGCCTGAATTGTGCCTATTCTTTGCCCAAGCGGTGTTCCTCGAACTGCAAACTTGCTTTAACTTCTATAATGTGTTGGAGCAGTCTGACTCGTATGCCAACGCCGCTCCGTGTTATAATCAATGGACATTTTATTGTGAATCTACCTTTTTTTTTTTTAAAAAAAAAATAGTCTCACTTATGCTTCTGAGTGAGAAACCTTGCAAAAAGGCTTCATATCGCCAGAATATGCCTTCAAATGCGTCGCTCACGACCCTATAGAAACAACAGTTGTAGGTCGTCTGCGTGCGCATGCGCTCCGAAATTTGGACGATCAGGTTCGGAATAAAAGCCACTGTGGTCTTTGTGAGGCTGCTGTCTCAATATTTTTCAGCCCACACAGACACTTAACGAATACGTGTGTAAACGGACATGTACTTCGTCTTCATCGAGGATCGAGAAGTGGGGGGCGGGGAGGGGACATTTGATATGATGTCCCCCCCGCTCTTCGAAAAGTGGGGGTGGGGGACGTGTCCCTCTGCCCCCAGGATCGACGCCATGGAGACTACCCAAGACCGCACTGCTCGAGAACTGTTACATTGATTTAAGTGGGACAACCCCCGACCTACCGACCACTGTATATACAGCTGTGATGGACAGGAGTAAAATGATGGCGAGATACAGGTTCCACCCCAAACGCCTGCTGGACAAAGAGTGCTCCCGCGAACATGTTAACCTGTGAAAAAAAAAAAAAACATTGCGGAATTGAAAAGACAATGACTGTGTAATCAAAGATATTTTGGAAACACTTAAGGATTAACACAACTGTTTGTGAGTTAGTAGAGCCCGGGTCCCACTTGCGCCGAGTACCATGCGATTCAATTTCAACAATTGAATTCTGACGAGGTTCAGGAAGCTCCGTTAGGCTCAGGAACCCTGACTGTATTGATCGTGGGTGGCACCGGCGATAACTCGCCTTTCTTCTTGACAGTGCTCAGATTGATCGAGATCGAGACGAGGGTGTAACTAATCCCAACCTACTCCCGGACCGCCATTTTACGTCCCTTCCGAAGGACGATCAGTGAACACCAGGAACTGACCATTTCTCAGAACCTCCAGTAGCGGAAGTTCATGTTCACGGTGCTGTCGTGCTCGCAGCCGACGAGACTTATCTCAAATTGCTTAAAAACAGACCCCAATAACACTAGAAGGTCCACTGCATCACAGCAAAACCATGAAGTGAAGGCCAAGATCTTGCCCATTGCAACTGCAAGACAGCCACCTAAGGAGGAATGTCTGGTGGCTGATGTAATTCGAACCCGAAATGGTTCGTTTTCAACTACGTCACTGATACCACAAATTGATATTCCTATTGAGAGATATCATGGTTCCGACTCTTATTTCCAATAACATACATAACATACATACATACATACTACATACATACATACATACATACTACATACATACATACATACATACATCATACATACATACATACATACTCTAACAAGAAACCCAGAAACATCTAAGTGGTTTACTGCACTCACCGAAATCTTTGTCAGAGCCAAAACTGCGATATATACTCGAATACGCTGACCACCATAACGCTTACATAGATACTCCGGCATCGTGTACACCTTTTAGGGGAAGCACATTTTAGAAAATAGAAATTTATACAGAATCACTGAACATTATGCCGTTTCGTTCGGATATGTGGCCGAAATACTAACAAGATAGAGCTAAAATCTCAGACAATATTTGCTAGATTAGAAAAAAATAGATATCCAGCCTTATACGAAGTCTGTTAATTCGAGGTCATATAAAACCTTTGAATATTCTTATATTATCATATTATTATTTATTATAATATCGAGTGCCTATATAGCGCTTTCCAGCGTCGCCTGACATCCTCGGAGCCCTCCACAGATATGAGACCTACCCTGTTCATTGAAACCGATACGCTCTCCGACTATCCCGGAGGGTAGTTGCTGCTTTTAATATCACAGTTGTAACGAGTCGCCTGAAAGTCGAGTCACAACTCGAGTCGAGTCATCTGACAGTCGAGTCACCAGTCGAGTCGAGTCATTGACATATTTGTTCGAGTCAAGTCGAGTCGAGTCACTGCCTCAGCCGAGTTGAGTCAAGTGGAAGTAAATTTGTTTGTTTTCAGTCACTTCGAGTCAGTATGGTACAGTGCGTAATGATTTGCGATCACTAGCGCTAGCATAGTACAGTGCTGGTGGGATACATGGAAACGAAATGTGACTGCATACGTTGACTGTTTATTACCTCAGCCGCTCATCAGTGCGCTGTGTGCATGTATGTAAGTACGTACGTGCGTAGCAAGTGAGCGGCAAACATTTTTTCAATTGCGGTGACGATTTTTGCGTCAAGACTGAACTTATACTCGAGTCAAACAATAGAAATTCGAGTCAAGTCCAGTCATACTGGTTAGTGACTCAATTCCAAGTCGAGTCACAATTGTGAGTGACTCCATCCAAGTCGAGTCAGTTAGTGTAATGACTCGAGTCCGTGTCATTAAACAATGTAACTCGAGTCGACTCGAGTCCAAGTCAATAACTCCATACAGCCATATAAGTCTGGCATTTATAGCCGCAGCTATACTGTACTGTACAGGTCCCCAATGTTCATAAGAGCGGGGTGGAGCATTGGAGACAAAGTACCTTGCCCAATGGCACATCAGAAGAGCTGACCAATAACACCGGCCTCTTTCATTCACGTATCTAAGCATTATATTAGCAACTTTACATGATGAATAGAATCGAAATCTGATACAAGTTGATATTCATCAAAACGTTCCCATACAAGTGTTGTTTTTCAATAAATATACTTACAGAAATATTTACAAGCAGATCAGGCAAAGTAGCTCCATGATTCCGACAATCTATGTATTACCCGGGGGATTTAGCTGAGTGGAATATATAATTTTTGTTATGATTCCGACGATTGTTTTCCTAGCCGACAATAAGATGATAACTTCTCGTATGATTTCCTGGCTAGTAGCTGACAAACTGAAAAACTCCGATTTCACACTAGAGGTAAATATAATAACTACGAAAAGTCAATTCGTGTTTTCATGATCATTGTACTTTGAACTATTCCATTTTTTCCACAACGTACTTTACAAACAAGAATTCTAGGTATGAGCAAATAATATAGCAAGGTGGAATGAAGTATTCTGACGAAGTTCCTACCTTCGAAGAGAAGTAACGGGAAGAAAGTACCACCCAAGGAGAATGTTGGAGACCATTGCCTGAATACAATGAAACATTGCATCATTCCATTGTTTCTTCAGCTAAGAGAATTTCAAGTTATTCGTCAAAGACATAGTCTGTGTCATCGCCGTTTGATTGTAGACCAAATAGTGGACTTAAGTGAGCCGAAAACACGACGACCTGCGAATCCGCTGCTGGCCCTTACCCGGCGAGACCTATGAAATGTTCACTGCCGATGTTACTGGCGAACAGGGAGGCACCGATCGCCCGATCACCCCTGTCAGGAAGTAACCCTTGAGCGTCGATCGAGAAGAGCGGAAGAAACCCTGCAGAAACGGGACGAGAAGCAGGTAATACAAACGATCGTGCTGATGGCGCTGAATCCCTATAACAGAATACATACCCTGAAAGTGTGAGGTTATACCACATACTGACCAGACTTGATTGCGACAAGACAAGACAAGACTTGTCCCCGGTCGGTAAGCGTTTCTCACACTTTGGTAACACACGACCGACTAAGCAGAACTCGGTTCTTTAAAAACCACAAGACAAAAATTGAAAATGTTCATATGCCCGAACTTGTCCAAACTTGTTGAAGCTAGTCGCAAGTTAGCTGGTCAGAAACATACGGTGCTGTACCCCGGCCCGACCCGACTCAGGTGGCATTGGATATCGACAATTTGCGGTAGGCTTTCTATTCAAGTTATTCTCCTATCGAGTCTGTGTAAAACGGGGTAAAATCCATCATGCGGTCATTGAACAGATATATACATACGTATGAAGTATGTTATAATTTTCCTCGAATATTTCTACTTCATCAGCTGTCTCTAGTTGATTTCTTTGATAATGTTTATAGCACACGAAAGGTAACATAGGTAACATGTGACCAAGTGGCTTCATGCGACAAATGAGAAACACACGACCCCCATTACCCAAGTAGCTCTAGTTTCCTTTGGATTCAGGCTCTACACTAATATGGTTCATGTAAAGAAGTTGGTTTTCGATAATTAGGGATTGATCAACGGTCGAGCATGTTTTATACACTGGATAATGCACAACCGGTGGTCAATTCAAGCGATGCACGAGAGCGCAGTCTGAGTGCATCCAGCGTTAGACTCAACCCCCGTTAAAATCGACTGTTGATTAACCCCATTCATTCAAACAACGCGAAATTTAGTTCAGATTAGTCAATTTAGTTAATTTGTTCGCGCATGTACAAGACTCTTTGCAATGTCATCGGGGGTTCCTATTTTATCATAAAGTGGAAAAAAACGAGGGTCGTTTAGTGCATTTTTCAAGCTAAATTTCGTGTTGTATAAATGAACAGTGTTAACGGTCGATTGTGTTTTGTCATCATGATAATGCACTGCGTTAATTCTAACGCTGTATGCAATCGGGCTGCGCCCTCGTGCATCGATTGAATTAACCTCCGGTCGTGCATCATCCAGTGGGTAAAACACGCTCGACCGTTGATTTACCCCTAATTAATGCATGGTCAGCCTACATGATTCAGCCAATCAAGGGAAGTATTGACTGCAAGTATGAATGAACAAGCTTTAACAACGTAATGGTAACCGTAACAATCAAAAAAAAAAAAAAGTTTGATAGTTATGTGACAACATTCCTTCTTGTCATATATCATCCCTGGTACTCTGAAGGCATATCCACACAGGATACGTTCTGTTCCGTCACGTCACGACAGGTTTTATTTCCGCACGGCTGACGGTGTGACGTAGACACCCGCTCGTCCGAACAGAATCCGTCTCTCCATATCAGTCAAATGCTACTGGAGAATAAAATTTGACCATTAAAAATCGTTGGGGAAGGTAAATATAATTTTTTATTTCATGGATTGCACTAGTGGCCAAAGTAGGTCTGATTTTATATTACATTCTAATATTTTCGTCTGAAGAAATACATGTTCGGACAATTTCAATCTGGCCATTCAAGAGTGGTAGGTTATGCATACAGTTTGATAAGCTGGATAATTGATTACACGAGGTTCGATTTTCGCACGACTTCAGCAGTGATGACGGCATCGCAATCGCAGCCTTCGTGGTCCACAGGCGCAAACGGAGGGGATCATGGGTCCGCGAAATTTACCAAAAAAAAAGGACAACGGAGGCAATCGCAGCCCTCGTTGTCCACGTAACAAGCACAGGGGATCATGGGTCCACGACACTAACCGAAAAGGAAAGGATCTCAGTGAATACCAGAGATTAGTCAGGAACTGCCCTGGACAGTGAGCGATTCAAGCAGTACTTCATGCTAATCCGCATATCGGGCCACGATCTCAAGAGAGGGGAGGCAACCAACGTGGGCGGGAGGCATTGCCCGAGACAGTGGTTGGCTGTATGCCTCAGGTTAGGCTATTTTATCTCATTGAGAGGCCGGAAGTGCAGAATTTTAGGCTGGTGTGGCAATATAGGTCTGCTATGTTTCTGAATTTTGAGGACTTTTGCCAAGACGAATTCTCCGATTGATTGGTATTTCGGAAAAGGTCGATAAGCATTACGAGGGGGCATATTGGATTGCCGGATGAGTAAAGGGTTCTTTTTACTTGTAATATTCCATAAAATCCATTCTGACGGCGCTCCAACTTATGCCTCGACCCGCGTTAGTAATTCATCCGACGGAAAATATTTCGAGGAATGCAACAGTCTTTGTTGTCACTTTTTTGAGACAGGAATCATTAAGAAATTGAGTTCATTATAAAATTCGGTGGTTTGAAAGTCCACGAAAAGACTGGTGCATGTTTCTTGCCGTGGGTGTGGTAAGGGTCGGGATACCTCCTCGGCTCCCGCCAACCCGGCATAGTCTCTCGCCAATAACACATAGTCTTCCTCCTCTTCAAGCGGAATTGTTAACAATTGCCCTAGGAACAGATAGCGCCTATTATGCATCGAATGCGAAGGCCCTAAATTCAATGATCACTCGTTCACTCACTCATGGGAAGCAATGCCTGGGAAAGGCATCCACCGTCCGCATCCAGTCCCTCGGCCTCTTCCGGACAAAAGAGCAGGCCTGGATTCGAACGATCTCCATAGGTACCCGCTAAACTGAACCAACCAAAAGGTAAGTGGCTGCCCAGGCGGTCGACCCCAACCTTTCGAAGTTTCAAACAGACAGGATCGGTGGAAATGGTCGTCAACCGGAAGACAAACCAATTGCTCCCATAACGCAAGAAGGCGGTCACGAATCAAGCAACTGACCCACACTATCCCCTCTCTAAGTACCCCATAGCTGACATTAGTAGGGTCCCTGCCTCACAAGAGAAAACTCCATGCAGGGACAAGAATAACAATGAAGCTTGAAGAAGCTCAGAGAGTATGATTAGAGATGAGGTGGATGCGGAGTAGAGTAGTTACACACAACCCAATATACATGACCTAATTATAAAATATTAGACACTTCAATGATAGACAGTGATGAAGTCGAGACCAGCATGGTCCGAGAACGAGACACCAGGGGTTCAGGATCGAGACGGGACGATCAGGCAAGAAAGTCCCGAATCGAGACGAGAACCCACAAGGTCCAAGATGAGATCGAGACCGAGACCTAAATTAGTATTGGTATCTGCATTGCTTTGTAGCAGAGAGCAATTATGTCATTTCAAAGGTAACCTTTTAACCAGCGACTCAAGTCAAACCGCCCACTACCTCTAAGGAAGTGTGATTACATAACTACAACATTGTGTTGGAAAAAAACAGGGGAGTCACGAAGACATTCATACATTATTGTATAGATAGACATGAACTAATCTCTATGAAATTCACGTGATCGGCTTCGGAGAAACTGCTGGCATATGAGAGATGTAGGTTTAAATTGTGCTCATGCTCAGCTGACGGCTGATACTAGGCTGTACATATTACAGACAGTCTAAAGGATGTATTGTTTCAATCATATGTACGGGATGTGCTCTGAAGCCTGCCCCCTAAAAAAGTAGTTCATGTCGAATCAGGGCTGTCGTACTCGGGTTACTGAGTACCCAATGAGCAGCTGCGTATGAGGGTGCAAGTCAATAAGGTACCTTGCTCAATGGTAGCCTACTATGTACAGCTCTTGACTGTGAAATCCCTAACATCTAGATTGATATCTGACTGCTGTGAAACTGTACTTCCATCAATCTAGGTGCTGAATCAAAAATAGTGGTATACTGATGACTGACTGAGGAGGGAGAAACTAGAGTGTAGGATACAGTACAAGTTAGCTTGACACGATGTCAATTATCCGTGGCAATGACAGTGTTTAACTGTTTGCGCTAAGGAATTGAGTTAAGGTGGGAATTCCCACCTTGGTTTTTTGTGAGAGGAATTCCTAAGAATAGAAGAGGGATTTTTTCAACAGAATAGGCCTCCAATTCAGATTAGTATACGAATGGACTGTACCCGAAATGGGAGGGAACTTACCACTTACCAAAATTTTTAGGGGAGATTTTGAAATAAAAATAGTCAGTTCCCTCCTTCCCCACCCCCTTAGACGCCATGTTCCTTCAACAATGTATATGACTGGGCATAAATTCAGAAAAAAAACATCCGTGACCGGAAAAGACCGGAACTACGTCATGCACCAGACTGTAAACAATGAAGGAGAGTAGTTCTCAAAAGAAACTCGCTGTAGTGTAGTACTATAGAGTACGAGTGTGTCATACTTCTTGTCATCTATGACTGAATAGTAGGGATTACTCAGCCTATGCTAGAATTGTAGTTTGTAGCCGCCTAAGTTGAAGTAACCTATGACTAGCTTTGAAAATGCAAGTTGCTGCCTCCACTATATTGAGTGATATGGTAGAATATGAAACCAGACAGATGAGAACTCCTAAAGTAAGAGAATTATGGGGACTCCTCACAATGCCGTATTATCTTTGATGAGACAAGGAAAAAAAATGTGGTCCGTGGGTTCGAGACCGAGACCGAGATTCTGTAAGATGGCGAGATCGCGGACTCGGGAAAAACCAGGCTCGGGGACAATCCCATCACTGATGGGGGACACCATGTTATTTCATCAAATCACAACAAAAAAACTTTATTTATGCAGGAGAAAAGGAGTCAATAGTTCATTCTTTCGTTTATTATGTATTGGTTCCAGGTATGGGGCTATGCTGTTGCTGTTTATGTAAGCAATCCGAAAATACTCCAGAAGCGCATGTTTCGCTATATCGCCAATGCGCATTATTTAGCTCCTTCTGAACCTCTTTTGAAGAAATTGAATATTTTTGAACTTTGATGATATCGTGAAATACCAGACATCAATTTTTATGTTCCATGCTGCTCATGACTCATTGCCTCCTTCAGTTTCAACACTCTTCACCAGAAATAACCTTTACTTTGATATATTATTAATAATTATATATTCCCTACTGCAGATTACGGGTCACCAGAGGAAATATTCGTTATACGGGACCTACCGCATGGAATAATCTTCCTGCGGATCTAGAAACAATCCCTCATTACCAAGTTTTAAACGAAAGTTAAAGAAACCACCTTTCCTGGCAGACCCCCCAACCATTTATTATGTCACTGCTTTTGTATTCATTCAAGTCTTTTCTATGGTTGAATAAAGTTGAAGTTGAACAATTATATAACAATCATGATATGAAACACAGGACGCAACTTCAAATTTACTGCACACGATGTCCAGGCCTACCACTGTCAACAACAACATTGGCATAAGAGATGGGAGTGTTTTCCTGTAGCCGGATGTAGCAAGAAAGCATGAAATATAATATAATAGATTCTTCCTTCGGGTACTAGAGCTAGCTTTCGATATGCTTTTCTGTCGCCTGTGCCGGAAATATTCCTTCAGCGTCCCGTCGACATCATCCTGCTTTTTCTTGTGTTTATTGTAAACTTGTCTCGTTCGGAGGCTGAGAGTGGGACATTCAGTGGAAGGCGATTGCTGGATCAATGGTACCACACTCGATATACATGACACCACTTTCTTAACCAGCCCCCCAGCCCACACCACCCCCACACCACCCACACCTTCTCCGTCGGTAGCGCCCTGTTTCTTGTATCCCTTCAAAATCGTTACTACGGCGTCAAGTGACACTTAGATAGAACAAACAAGTCAGACACTTGCAGTAAAGAGTCAATGTGATTGAATACTGTATCCCTCTTCTCCCAGTATAGCCGTCCACGTTGGGGTCCGTGGCGCGCTCGAGTGCGGCGTCGCGGCTCTAAATAAACGATGCTTCGGAAGCCCATTGCCAAGTTTTGAACTCCGCGTAGATATGGGCCCACGGGGGATCAGCAGCTGTGCTGCGATAAATACTCGTTAAAGTAGTGAATGTACGTACACATACGCATACCACGCGCAAACCCTAGCGTGACATAAATCCCTTTTTCTTGTTTACAACAAGGAATAAAGAAGCACGGGGCAATCGTCCGTGCAGACCTCTGTCGTATATGAGAGCAAAGTTTAAGTGACACTAGGGAATTTATTGACTTTTTCTGTTACAACTATGTTGAACACAAAAGCCAAGCTGTTGTTGTAAACGGTGTATAAATTGTCCCACTACAAAACAGTACGGTAGTTTACACAGCGTGTTCCAAACTACGTGGTAGTGTGTTACGTATTTGCATACTTGGTTTCCAGCGCGAAAGTTCTGCACCGATACTGCCCGAGTTTCTGTCTCAGCTCGGTTCGTTTACTAGGACTTGCCCGTATCTCCCTTCCACAGTTGGTCGAGTTCAGTTTATAAACGGATATGGATGCGAATGAATCAGTTGCCCGCTCGCATGTTGGTGCAGAAGATGATAATGCAGTGAAATTGAACAGTATCGACATAATTGTTATTGTGTTCTATTTTGTGGGATTCTCTTGATTGGGATATGGGTGAGTTTGTCAGCTTTCTATGCATCTACGCTCTCAGAGGGCAAACATATTGGGCAAGACTACGAAAACATTTCTACATGTTTACCCTTTTCGCTACCGATATGCTAGTGGGCCCGTCAGGAAGTTAAGTACAGCGGCTGTTTGGTATTAGCTGCTGTGACCTCCTCCCCAGATGTTTGTAGCCTGTTCACAGAATATGTTCCGTTCCGTCACGTCCACGTCACGTTAATTCCGATCACTTTGCACGGAATCAATGGAGAAGTCCGCACTGGATGCGTTCCGCTACGTCACGTTCAAAAGAGTTAGACCTTCCGATTGCTCAAAGTCCATATACGTTCAGAAGCAGAATCGACGTACATATCGATACGTCAGGTTTGGAGTCTCGCTATATTTAAATGCCAATTTCCGACGAAAAATGAGCACAAAAGAAAGCCCATCGGCTATACTGTTTCCGATGCTCAAAGTCCATGAACGTTCAGAAGCAGAATTGACGTACATATCGATACGTCAGAGGTTTGGGAGCTCGCCTAATTTAAATGCTAATTTCCGACGAAAAAACAAAAAATGAGCACAAAGAAAGCTATGGCATACTGGGAGGAAAGGGATGCACTATTCAATCACATGACTCTTTACGGCAAGTGTTCTGACTGTTTGTTCTAATTATAGTGTCACTTGACCCCGTAGTAAACGTTTGCGCTCGCGACGGAGTGATAGTGTTTCGGTGGGGGTGGTGTGGGGGTGGTTTTTGTGGAGCTGGTGGGGCTGGTAGGCAGGTGTCATGTATATCGAGTGTGGTAACATGGATCCAAGCAATCGCCCCCACTGAATGTCCACTCTCAGACCTTCCGAACGAGGACAAGTTTAACACAACGAAAAAAGCAATGGATGATGTTCGACAGGGACGCTGAAGGAAAAATTCCGGACAGGCGACAGCAAAGCATATCGAAAGCTAGCTCTAGTACAGAAGGAAGATAGATAATATATATATATTTCATGCTTTCTTGTACATCGGCTACAGGGGAAAACACTCCCATTCCTATGCCAATTGTTCGTTGTTGAAACCTCCGGTGGCCTGGACATCAGTGTTGCCGGAAATGTGAAGTTGCGTTTCCTGTGTTCATATCATGATTGTATATAATTGTTTCAACTTCAACTTTATTAACCATAGGAAAATACTTGAATGGAATTACCAAAGTCAGATGAACATAAGTAAATGGGGGGGGGTTCTGCAGAAAGCTACTCAAAGCTCGTTCAAAGCAGAACCCCTACAATAGTCAACATAGAAACAGAAACGAGACAACAAAACAAACACCACCAGTGACCAAACCCGCCCCCCCCCCCCGCAACGCAAACATCCCCTCACCCAGAAGAGCAGAGACGTTTACGTTTACTGGGGCACTGAAGGTGTTTCTTTAACTGTCGTTTGAAATGGTAATGAAGGTTGTTTTATTCTAAGAATCCACCTGGAAAGCTTTATTCCATGCGGTAGGTCCCGGATATAACGAATATTCCCTTGGGTGACTGTAATCTCTGCAGTAGGGAATTAGAATCGAGATTGTTCTGTATTAAGAGTAAGGGTTATTTCTAGTGAAAAGCAAAAAGAAAGAGTTGGGAAAAGAGCTTCAACGGATCGAGGGTTTTTTTTGAAACTGACGGAGCAAGGAGTCATGAGTAGCATGGAACAGAAAAATGGGCTGGTCTGGTATTCACGATATCATCAAAGTTCCAAATATTCAATTTCTTCAAAAGAGGATCAGAAGGAGCTAAATCATGCGCATGGCGATAGAGCGAACAATGCGCTTCTGGAGTAATTAGGTTCCGTACTACATTAAACCAGCCGCAGCATAGCCCCATTACTGGTACGCATCGAGATAAACGGAAGAATTTTAAGACTATGGCCTGGCGCGTTTCTGCATAAGTAAAGAAGTGTTTGTTGTGATTTGTATATAATAACATGGTGTCCACCATCATGATGGATGTCTCGAGGCCACTGGTCTCGGAACCTCAGTTTCCTAGTCTCGATCTCGGCCTCTGAAACCCCAAGATCTCGGTTCGGTCTCGGACACGGACCACAATTGGTCCTGTATTCATCAACAAAATCCGGCTTGTGAGGGTCCATAATTCTCTTGCTTTAGGAAAGGTCATCATGGTCTGGTTTCCTATCTACCATATCACTTCATATAGTGGATGGGCACCCAACTGCATCGTCAAGATAGGCATAGGTAATTCCAATAGACGTCCTACAAACTACAATTTTAGCATAGGCTGAAGTATCCTACTATCACAGTCATGGCGGGACAGAAGTTTGGACACACTCGTACTCTGTAGTACTACACTACCTACAGCGAGTGTCTTTTGAGAAAGCCTCTCCTTCAATGTTCACACTCTGTGCATGACGTAGTTTCAGGTTTCCGGTCAACGGATTCTAAATTATGGATCGTTCATATACAGAGTTTTGAGAAAGCTTGGCGCTAAGGGGTGGGGAAGAGGGAATCTGACTATTTATTCAAAATCTCCCCTGAAAATTTCCCATTTCGGGCAGCAGTCCATTCGTTATACTAAATTTGAATTGGAGGCCTGATCTGTTGAAAAATCCCTCTTCGATTCTGGAGTCCTCTCACAAAAAACCAAGGTGGGAATTCCCACCTTACTCAAATTCCTTAGCGCAACAGGTAAACACTGTCATTTGCCCATGATAATGACATAGTGTCTCAAAGATACTGTACTGTAGGCGGCCTACACTGGTAGGTTCTTTCTCAGTCAGTAATCAGTACACCACTACTTTTGATTCAAGCACCTAGATTGATGGTAGTACAGTTTACACAGCAGGCAGATATCAATCTAGCTTGATAGGGATTCGCTGCTGTACATAGTAGGCTACCCTTGCGCAAGGTACCACAATGCAGTACATATGATTACAAAATTACTGTAGACTGCTGGAATGATGGTAGCCTAGATTAGAATAGCCGTCAGGCTGAGCCCATGGTGAGACAAGTAAGACTACATCATTCTCTATGCACAGTATCTCAAGAAGCAGATCACGGAATTTCAAGAGATTAGTTCCTGTCTATCTATGCTAAAATAATAATAATAAAATATCTTCCGTGACTCCCATGTTTCCAACACAACTGTGTAGTTATGTTATATCACACTTCACTTAGAGGTAGTGGGCGGTTGGACTTGAGGTCGATGTTTAAGAGGTTAACGGTTGAAATGACATATGCTCTATGCTACAAAGCAAGGCAGATACTTCAATAGAATTTAGGTCCTCATTCTCGATCTCGGTCTTGGACCTTGTGGTATCGGTCCGATTTCGGGACTCTCTTGCCGGTCGCGGTCTCGGTTCGATCACTGATCCCTGGTCTCGCTCTCGGGACATGATGGTCTCGACTTCATCAATGTCTATCATTGAGGGTTATATTTTTATGAGTGTCATGTATATTGGGTTGGTGTTACCTCATCTCTAATCATACTATCTGAGCTTCTTCCAGTCATTGTTCTTGGTCCTGGCATGCAGTTAATCTTAGGGGCATGGCCCTTACTATGTCAGCTAGGGTACTAGAGAGGGTTGTGTGGGTCAGGTGCTTGATTCGTGACCGCCTTCTTGCGTGTTGGGAGCGATGGGTTTGTCTCAGGTGGCGACCTAGTTCCACCGAACCTGTCTGTTTGAAACTCGCAGGATGGGGTCGACCCGGCTCTGCAGGCAGCCAGCTTACTCGTTTGGTTGGTTCAGTTTAGGCGGGTTGACATGCATGGAGATCGGTTCGAATCCAGGCCATGACTCTTTGTCCGGAAGAGACCGAGGGAGCGTGGATTGTGAGGGTGGATGCTTTCCAGGCATGTGCCCCCTGAGTGAGTGACGCGAGTAATTCACTGGTATTTAGGGCCTTCCCATTCGATGCATAATAGGCGCTATCTGTTCCTAGGGCAATTGTTAACAAGCACGCTTGTTCCCGCTTTGAAAGAGGAGCGAAGTCTATGTTTAATTGGCGAGAAGGGGACTATGTCGGGTTCTGTGCGATGACCGAGGGGATCTCCCACCACTTACCACACACCCAACGTGTCAAGAGAATACATTACCAGTCTTTTCGTGGACTTTCAAACCACCGAATTTTATAATGAACTCAATTTCTTAATGTTACTGTTTTTTAAAAAAAGTGACACCAAAAGGACGTTGCATTAGTTGCGGAATGAATTACTATCGCGGTCGAGGAATAAGTTGGAGCGCGTGCAGAATGGGATTACTCGCGGAATATTACAAGTATAAAAAGAACCCTCTACTCATCCGGCAATCCAATATGCTTCCCTCGTAAAGCTTATTCGCCTTTTTCGAGATACCAATCATTCGGAGAATTCGTCTTGGCAAATTCTATCTAAATTCAGAACATCGCAGACCTCTAATTGCCACAGACGAAAATTCTTAGGCCTTCAAGTGAGATAATAATAGCCTACCTGAGGCATTACAGCCAACGCTGTCGAGGGGCCAATGCCTCACGCCAGTGGTGTCCTCTTGATCTCGCTGGCCCGATTATTTCAAAGGAGTGCCGGGAACGTGTGCGGAATTAGCATTGAAGTACATGCTTGGAAACGCTCATGCCAGGGGAGCCTGACTAATCTCTGGTATTCACTGAGATCCTTTCTTTTTCGGTTTGGTTCGTAGAACCATGTGGTCCCTGATGCTTGTTAACTGTGGACAACGAGGGATTGCGAGGTGCATTCGTTGTCTTCTTTTGTTGGCTAGGATTTCCGTTGGAAACCCGATGTCCCCTACGGTTGCGTCCTTGTGGGACAAACGAGGGTGCGATTGCGATGTCGTCATTTCCCTGCTGGAGTCCGCCATTTCAACAGTTGTGATGTTAGTCCGGTGTCTGGTGCGGAAATCAGAAAATCTCTTACGTGGTATTAATCAATTATCCAGGCTCATTTCAAACACAGTCTATTGCATACCTACCCCCAGTTGACTTGTATTTCTTCTAACGAAAAATATGAAAAGGTAATAAAATTCAGACCTACTTTGGCCTCTGGTGCAATCCATATGAAATGAAAAAAGTTATATTTACATTCCCCAAATGATTTTTGATGGTTCGAGATGTTATTTCTTCCAGTAGCATTTGGCTGATATGGAGAGACGGATTCTGTTCGGACGAGGCGGTTGTTAGGTCCACATCAGTCAGCGCGTGCAGGAAAATAAAACCTTTGATCGTGACGTGGCCGAAACAGAGCGTACCCTGTGTGGATATGCCTTTAGAGTACCAGGGATAATATATGACCAAGAAGGAATGTTTACAAAAACTATCGAACTTTTTTATTGATTATATATTAACAGAACCGCAGTGGTTAAAGCTGGTTCATTCATACTTGCAGTCAATACTTCCCTCCTGATTGGCTGAATACAGGTAGGCGCACCGTGCAGTTTTATTAATGAGGGGTAATCAACGGGCGGCGTGTGTAATCCACTAGATGATACACGACCGGAGGTTAATTCAATCGATGCACGAGGGCGCAGCCCGAGTGCAACAGCGTTAGAATATGAACCCCGAGGAGTGCTCATCATGTGGACAAAACACAATCGACCGTTAACCCGTTCATGTATACAACACGCGAAATTTTATTTGAAAAAAAAAAAATGCACCAAAAAACGACCCTCGTTTTACCACTTTATGACAAATAGGAAACCCCTGATGACATTGCACAAGAGTCTTGGTACATGCAGCGAACAAATTACCTAAATTGATTCAACTAAACTAATTTCGCGTTTGTAGAATGAACGGGGGTCAATCAACAGTCGGATTTAACGGGGGGTGAGTTTCTAACGCTGGATGCACTCAGGCTGCGTCCTCGTGCATCGCTGAATTTGACCCACCGGTTGTGCATTACCAGTGGTACAACCCGCTCGACCGTAGATCAACCCCTAATTATCGAAAACCAACTTCTTTACATGAACCATTAGTGGAGAGACTTATTCCAAAGGAAACTAGAGCCTACTGGGAATGTGGGGTGTTTGTTTCTCATTTGTCGCATGAAGCCACACTGGTCACATGTTCCTTTCGTGTTGCTATAAAACATTATAAAAAGATGAAATCAAAACTAGAAACAACTGATGAAGTGAAAATATTCGAGGAAAAAATTATAACATACCCATACGTATGCTATATCTGTCAATGACCGCATGATGGATTTTAACACGTTTTACCAGACTCGAAAGGTTAAAACTTGAATAGAAAGACTACCGCATATTGCGTATTCAATGCAACCGCGTCGGGTCGGGCCGGGGCACAGCACCGTATGTTTCTGACCAGCTTACTTGCGACTAGCTTTATCAAGTTTGGACAAGTCGGGCATATGAACATTTCAATTGTGGTCTTGTGGTTCAAAAAAAAAACGAGTCTGCGTGGTCGGTCGTGGGTAAACAAAGTGGAGAAACGCCTTTACTCGACCGGGCGACAAGTCTTGTCGGGTCTTGTCGCGATTAAGTTTGGTGAGTGTTGTGGTATCGCCTCAACTTCCAGGGTGCTTTTTTGTAACTCTGTTGTAGGAAATTCAGCCACAGCACGGACGTTTGTATTACCTGCTTCTCGTCCCGTTCTGCAGGCTTCCTTCCGCCTCTCTCGATCGCGCTCAAAGGTGACTTCCTGGCAGGGGGTAAGATGGCATGGTGGGCGATTCGGTGCCCTCCCTGTTCGCCAGTACATCGGCAGTGAACATTCATAGGGTCTAGCCGGGTACGTGGGCAGCAGCGGGATCGCAGTCGCGTGTTTCGAGATCAACGTAAGTTCACTATTTGATTTAAAATCAAACGGCGATGACACAGACGATGTCTTTGAGAATAACTTGATATTCTTCCTTTAGTCTTTTTAGCTGAAGAAAACAATGGAATGATGCAAAGTTTCATTGCATTTCAGGAATGGTTTCCAAACATTCTCCTGGGTGGATTTTTCTTCCCGTATACATTCTCCTTCGAGGTAGGAACTTGAACCTCTTCTGCTTTTTGTCCCAGTACTTCATTCCACCTTGGCTAATTATTGCTCATACCTAGAATTCTTGTTTGTAACGTACGTTGTGAAAAAAAAAAAAATGAAAAGTTCAAAATTACAATGATCATGAAAAATGAAATCGACTTTTCGTAGTTGTTAAGAATACAGCTCGGTGAAAATCAGAGTTATTCAGTACAGTCGTCGGAATTCATAAAAAATTAATATTCCACTCAGCTAAAACCTCGGGCAAACATAGATTGTCGGAATCATGGAGCTAATTTACCTGATCTGTTGAAATATTTCTCGGAATATCAACTCCGTATAGTCCGGGGATTATAAATATTTTATTTTCAGAAATCTTGTCTAGATATTTCGCTTTAGTCTTATTAGTATTTCGACACATATCCCGCGAAGAAACTGCAGAAATGTTCAGTGATTTTGTAAAATTTCGATTTTCTAAAATGTGTTTCTCCCTAAAAGGTGTACACGATGCCGGAGTATCTATGTAAGCGTTATGGTGGTCCAGCGTATTCGAGTATATATCGCAGTTTTGCTCTGATAATTAAGTACTGCAAAGCTTCGAGTGATTGGTGCAGTAACACCCCTAGATGTTTATGGGTTCTTGTAGAGGATGATGTATAGTATGTATGTATGTATGGCTGTATGTAGTATGTATGTATGTATGTATGTATGTAATGTATGTATGTCTGTAGTATGTCTGTAGGTATGTATGGTTAAGAGGAAGGCTATATTACTGATGAAGAAGATTCCCCCCAATTTGTATATATGAACGAGGAGAATGGTGTGTGATTAAGAGAGGTCGGGTTCAATGGCGCGTTCTGTCTGGGGTAGAATTAAACGAGATTGCATACATGAAGACCTCTCTTGAATTTAACGATGACACCTATGCTGTAGGGTGAGCAGGAACAATGGCCGTTCAGTTGGTATTTCGATCCCATAAGGCGCTTTCTATGGTTTCAGAAAGAAAAAATATGCCTGATGGGAGCGACAGCGACTCCAGGGTCTGAAATCGCAAGGTAGAAAAGTAGAAACGGTTCAAACCATTCCATATCTGCTTATTTGAGCAATTCTACCTAACGATCAGCGTCCAGTTCACATTTAAGGCCAGTTTGCAATTATTGGAGTGTAATTCCCGCATGCACCTTTATAGCACGATTCTATCAGAAATCGGTTACTTCTGTAAAAACCGTCTAGACACTGTGTCCCACGCTATGAATGGCTGCCTGCCTTTTCGCAACTGCTATGTCTCAGCATGACAGAATTGTGTCATAATTGAACAGGAATTACATAAGAAGCATCCGGACAGTCTAATCCATAACAACAAAATTACTACTAGTGGCATGTTTGGTGCGCGCCCTTATGTTAATTTGAGTGCTCACCCGAAAACCGGACGGAGTTGCTACTGCTGTGACCAGCCGTACTTTGAAATGTTTTCATTGAAATTTCTTGCCCATTTAGCAGTCATTGTAAAAACGTACGAGTCTAAGTTTCGCGATGGAATCAACCATTGAATAATCTGATTAAGTGGACACGAGATACTTGTAAAACTATTGTCTTCTTCATTGGCTAGGCCTGGTAGGAGTGTCCACAAGCGCGTTGTCAAGGCTTGCGTTTGCTGGGATTCAACATTACAAAAGTAATGCTTTGGCTAAATTTGCTAGCATTAGTGCTTCTATCGGGTCCAGTAAAGTGTGGAAAAAAAGGGCGAGGCTTTAGCCACACTACCACATGGGCTAATATGCGAGCTATGGATTGCATACTTTTGTAACTTCACTTTCGAAAAAGCATTATATTGACTGGTATATTGTATCCGCATGTCTTGGCTACCATGTCAGTATTGTTCAATACTGTGGTTAAAATGCAATAAACAGGGAAAACTATGTATGTATTATGTATGTATGTAGGTATGTATGTATGTATGTATGGTATGTATGTATGTATGTATGATGTTGTATGTATGTATGTATGTATGGTATGATAGTGACTAGAGTCGGAACCATATATTTATCAATTGAAATATCAATTCGTGGTATCAGTAACGCTTTGAAAAACGAACATTTCGGGTTCGACTTACCATCAGCCACCAGGCATTCCTCCTTAGCGGGGTCTGTACTACAGTGCACATGGGGGCAAGACTGGCTTAACTTCATGGTTTTGCTGTGCTGCAGTGGACATCTAGTGTTATGGGGTTTGTTTTTAACGAATTGGAAGATACGTATCGTCAGTCGGCTGCGAGCACCGGACAGCACGTGAACAGAACTTCCGATACTGGGTTTCTGAGAATGGTGAGTTCCTGGGTTCACTGAATCGCCTTGCGGAGGGGACGTAAAATGGCGGTCCGGGGAGAGGTTGGGATTGGTTACACCCCAGGCTCGATCTCGATCTTCTGAGCACTAGTCAAGAAGAGAAGAAGCCGATTATCGCCGGTGCTCACCCACGATCCAATACAGTCGGGTTTCCTTGATGAGCTCACGTAGGCTTCCTAACCTGTATATTCATTTGTGGGAGATGGAATCTTTAGGTACTTGGCCAAACGGAAACCGGGTTCTACTAATCTACAACACCGTTCTTGCTAATCCTTACGGTTTTCCCAAATATCTTCGATTACACAGTCATTGTCTTATCACTTTCGCAATGCTCTTTTCACAGGTTAACATGTTCGCGGAGCACTCTTTGTACCAGCAGGCGCTGGGGTGGAACCTGTATCTCGCCATCATTTTACTCCTGTCCATAACAGATGTATATACAGTGGTCGGTAGGTCGGGAGTTGTCCACTCAATCAAGTAACAGTTCTCGGCCAGTGCGGTCGTGGGTACTCCATGGGCGTGATCTGGGGGGGCCAGGGGGACACGTCCCCCCACTTGTCGAAGTGGTGGGGGCATCATATCAAATGCCCCCCCCCCCCTTTCGATCCTCGATTAAGACGAAAGTACATGTCCGTTTACACACGTATCGTTAAGTGTCTGTGTGGCATGAAATTTTTTGAGAAAGCAGCCTCACAAAGACCACAGTGGCTTTATTCCGAACCCGATTGTCAAAATTTTCCGCGCGCTGCGCGACCTGTAACTGTTGTTTCTATAGGGTCGTGAGCGATGCACTTTGAAGGCAATATTCTGGGATCTGAACCTTATGCAAGTTTTTCTCACTCAGAAACATAAGTGAGATTCTATTCACAATAAATGTCATTGAATATAACACGAACGGCGTTTGGGCATACGAGTAAGTTGAAAGCAGTTTGCAGATCGAGAACAAACTCGCTTGGGCAAAGAATAGGCACAATTCATGCAGAACAACCCTGCCAAAGTTGATAAATCCCCACAATGTCAGCAGATTACCGATTTCACTTGTCGGAAGCCCGATGATTATCAAAATTTGTCATCCTTGTCAAGTTTGGCACGTGTGATTTTATCGATTTCCCAAGAAATATCAAAAATTCCGTCCGGTTCGGATCCTGATAGTTGTTTCGCTGTCAGTAACTGTAGACCACGTGCACGATAGCTATGACTTCGTGCAAAAAATTATTTTGAGTGCAATTTGTAATTCTGAGCTATAGTTTATAATTGCCTTCGCGAGACATGCATTCTAGCCAGCGATGGCATCGATATACGATGCACTCCATTTGAAAACTATATATCTTGCACTTCATTCACAACAAAAACAAGTCCGTGGCCATGGTCCGAAAACGAGACAGCAAACATTGTGGAGCGCGTCGAGATATTTCTACATTGCGATGCGCTATAATAAATGAATATGTTATGTTAACAAAACCCCAGCAAGAAATGTACAATTCTCGCGAAGTGAGAAAACATTTTTTCAAATCGGACTAAACCAGGAAACCGTGCAAAACTAGCACCTTTCGACTCTCTGTGTGTTCTACCCTTCATGGATTGCAACAAAATTTCGAACAACTCAGTCAAAATTTCCGTCCGAAAGAAACGGGTAGAGCCAAACGAAAATTAGAACCTGGGTTCTTCTCTAGAATGGGGCCTAACCGGTCCTGACCCCAGGCTTTTCCCTAGACCCCACTGAGGTGGTTCCCATGGAGGTCGCCAATAACCAAAAGAAGAATTTACTGCCCTTGGTGGTCGCACATTTTGGTACAAAAAAATCACATTTTAGATCATTAAATTGCAGCACCTGTGAAGCAACACTTTTTTCAAGGGACGGGTAAACCTGAGACCATCTCATAGCTCTCTAATAAATGTTAGCCCCTCGCCTAGTCGGAAATGCTTCCGTCACAGCTGCCGACAGAGTGAACATAAATCTAGAACTCAGGACGATTCACTTTTTTTTTGACGGTAATTTACTTTTTTTTGCAAACAATGAAATCACATGGGAACTCCCTTACTAATTCGCAGGCAAAAGTAACCTTCACCCAATAAACCAATTTGAGTTACGCCCCACAAATAGTAACTAGGCTACCTAGTTTGTTTCAAAATTTAACTAATTGTAAATCCAAACTGCTTTTCTGAACGATCTGGCTCAGACCCAAATTGCGTGCCCTTTGAGGAGCGATGAAAAATTCGAGCAAAAATTGACAAAATTCCGGGAAACTTTGGACAGAAAAAGGCAAAAGTGAAGAACTTCCAAATTTATGCTGACTGGCGTGCATTTCCAATCAAACGCCTGAAAAGCATGCAAAAAGATATAGTCAAACATTTTTCTGTTTTCTGCCAAAATCAGAAGGGTCCCGTACGCCTATGCAAGCTCATCATCATTTTTTCTCCTTTCGATTTAATTTTTCTCCATGTCGTCTACCGATTGCATGATGAACATTGTTCACTGAATGGGCCTCAAACGAGCTTGCACGCATACATTGGCTTCGCGTAATAGTCCCAGGGCGCAATTCTCTGGCAGAAAGTTTTTGAGGGTCCTAGGTGGGTCAAGAGTGAAACACATAAGACTGCGCCCTTGTAAGAGTCCTATCAGATACACCGCATATTGCTAATTGGCAATAATTTATATTTCATTTTTTAACCCCAAGTTGGGTGACATTGTAAATCTTTTCCCATATACTGATATAGTAAGATGGTGAAGTATATCCCCGGTGCGTACAACCAACTTGGGGCAAACAGTCATAATATCCGAGACTGGGTCGGACCGGGTTTGCGATCATTTGAGAGTGAAACACGAACGAAAAATACCCAATTCGTAGAATATGGAAGAAATTTTGGGCAAAGTAAAATGAAAAGTTTTCAATTATGAATTTGGTTGCGAATTTTCGCGCACATCGGACTGATATAAGGTTATGCATATACACTGCAATGAAATTCCCCTACCCTTTTGAGTCTGGGTCTGGGTATTCGACGCGGGTGTACGTGGTTCACAAGTGCATAATCATAATTTGCCCGTCTAAACTAATTTAATTTTTTGTCTAACAACAATAATCGCGTTGGAAAAAAGTCCACTAATTCCAAGTGCTGACCCCAGATGAAATTCTAGACCCCACTAGGGCTGAGTCGAAGAATTCCCATGTTTCACACCGAGTTCCTCTGAATTTTGACCGAATGCCAATTCCTTTCTGGGCAACGTGTTTTCGCGCGCAATGGCCTTTCTCTAACAAACCCAGGCAATTTAACTATGCGATGGTAATGCTTCGAATCTTTTGTTCACTCGAATTAATTTTCAGAAGCCTTGCAGATCCCCCCCCCCCCTTTTCTGAGATGAATTTCTGCTGACTTTTTAGATCATACAATGCTCGGAAAACTACACAATTTTTTCGCGCGGTAGTTTCCGTTGGCAAAAATTTACTCCTCCCAATTGACTGGTCCCGTGCGCCATGGCTTTTTTTTCCTTCGATCCCACAAGGGACTTTACTACTCATCTTGTATGCTCCTCGAACGGCAACTCAAGGTTGATATACCTATGGCCACCACCGAATGTTAGTGGATTGGCGATCGTTCAAGTAATTGGTTTTGTTTTTAAGATCAGTCACACCCAAGTTGCTTGTATAGTTTTTTTTTTTTCTTTCTTCACGTAATTTTAGGAGGACTAGCCGCATCATCTACACATACGCCGTACAACCGTGATAATGCTGCAAGGGCCCTTGGTACTCATGGTCTTTGTAAGTGTAATATATTTTTGCCACAATGCTTAGTCTTAAAGTCTATTATTCAAGCAATTATTCAATATATGCCGAAAACGCGTCGCCAACTATCTGTCACATTTGCGGAGTCGTAAATTGGTGGCGTCCCCGAGGAAGGCTGGCTCGGGCTGGTATTCGTTCAACCGTTAAGCACAAGCGGATTCGAATCCCACTCGTATCCAATTTTCCGCAAAGTCTTCCCCTCGTTCAAAACGGCAAGGTGCCAGTACTTGGGATTTGAACCACTGTACGGGACATGAATTCTCTGCATGGTGGGAGTTGAGTGTTCAGGCATTATTCAATCATAGAGGAGGCGGGTCAGGCTGGCCTGTTTACACCATTGACTGGCTTCTGTCTTGGAGTCGGGTGGTCAAGCAGGCGGAGCGGTGTGCAAGGTCGCTCATACCCAGTTTTTCTCAACGGTCTCTCAAAAAGGCAAAGATGCCAGTATTCTGTTTAAATTTTATTAGGTTTTTTTCAGAGTGTATATACGATGTTCCCTCCATACAACCTCCAAGAGGCTGTGAATTGACAGTCATCGGCCTATGTCGCTAAAAAAACACGAAGGGGAAGCAAACCCCTCTCCTCTATGGTTGCTTAGGCATCGGTTACTGTACACTTCCTTACCCCAAATAGTGGATTTTGTCATGAGTAGGCCTTAGAGTATACCGCTATGTAAAACAGTGCTCTAGTGAGCAAGAACCCAAGGGCTGAGTACCCCTTGTCGTGCGACCAAGCAAATGAAAGGTTACTCTCACTATACTTTATAATTGGACTGTTTAACCCGACCACCCAAAACTATAGAAATCATCCAATCCAAGGACAACCCTCTGTGCTAAGTACTAGCTTTTCTACAATCATTCGTTGCACAGTTATCACACTCATCAATTTTCAGACTTTGATCTCGATTGACCTTTGATGACCTTCGACTCGACCTCAAAACGATAGAGGTCTTTATTCTGATTCAATAGGCAACCCTTCGTGACAAGTATGAGCTCTCTACATCATTTCGTTGCACAGTTATTGTGCTCAAAGCCTCGCATAACTCTGACCTCTGTTGACCTTGGTGACCTTGGATCCGACCCAAGACGATTGAGTTATGGGTCTTATTCTGATGTGACCATCCCGTAAATTGGAACTTGGATTATTGAGGTTCTCTCTGGATATCGTCACATCCAACACTTTGCGTACCTGGCATATATAACCTTCTGCCCCCGGCAATTATTCACAAGAGCCCATGGCTCAGTGATGCCATTGCCGCGCCACTGGGGACTGATAAACCGTTTGTTGTTCATGCCATTATACGGTTGTCTGCTATTTGGGTCCCAGAAAGTGCATGATGTTCTTGTGAGATATTCCTAGGGATCATTAAAATGTTCTGAAATATGTAGAAAAATCTCTCTTTTTTGGGGGGGGGGGAGGGGGAGAGGGGGGGGGGTATAGATAGATGAATAATGGACGATGGACGGAGTGGATAGGTAGAATGTCATGCGGATTGTAATAGCTCAGCCGACAATGCTAGCTGGGGCTAGAAATATTGAGCTATTCACTCTTCAACCTCAAGACCTGGACCTATATCCTAATCCTCGGAAATTGGGTTCGCATTCCTAAATGATAGTCCACCAAGCCAGTAGAGTTTAGAGAGATACACCTATGGAGGCTTAGTGATAACGTGTTCTTCGACCTGCCACCAACACGATAAGGATCATTTACTCTCCGAATTACAACCCTTCGAATATAAAGGACGTGAAATGGTCGATTACAGATGAAATAAATAACAATTTGTTTTTTTATTTTTAATTGTAGAACGTGTGTTGTAGCCGAGACCGGCACATCCGAAACCGAGACCGAGATCGGACCAGAGGGTGTGTCGAGACCGAGATCGGACCCGATACCAGAGCACAATTCAAGACCGAGACTGAGACCGCAGGTCCGGATCGAGACCGCATTTATAAGTGTATAGAGCAACAATTCGAAGTCCGAACTGTATCGTAGGCCTATATACACACCCACATGCTCTATTTTTTTGACATGATAGACACCCTCGCTCATTGATACATTTCCTTTTTTCATGATCCACAATCGTCAAGGAATGGGTCTAACCCGAGGCATAAGTCAGGGAAGTGCCATATAACATTCACGCCCCCGCCCAACCCCATCACCCCCCCCCCCCCCCCCCCCCCCCAGTACGCCAATTTTGTTGATGAAGCCATGCACCAAATTACACCCACCCTACCCTCTTCACATTTTCAAAATAAAAAGTCTGGGAAGACTAAGATTGGAAGACCCCGCCCGGATGTCAGACCGACCTCTATGTCATTCATCATTACTGAATATGGTACCGACACATAACATTTGGACAATGCGATGCCATGGTGAGCCCCCTCTCACCTCTTCACTTGGTCCACCTCTTCTCGTGGCCTGGGAGCATATTTCTCTGCATCCTACCTTCAAGCAAGCATTCAGAATACTACGGATTCCTAAACCAGGAAATTAATGATCATCTCTCTCAGTCCTGTATTCCAATTAGATTATTAGGAGGTCGGAACCCCCTTCCGCTGCCCCAACCACCACCACAGGACACCTGCTTTCCTTTGTGGCCAGGTGTGGGGGGGGGTGCTATTGTGTCTCCAATCCCTAGCCCCATCCCCTGATTCCAAACCATACCAATAACTTTACCCCTTCGAATGCATACCATTACGTTTGTCCTTATTGGATGACTAATTTCATACACCATGTACATGTAACCTTATGTCTCACTGAGGCCCAGGTGAAGTTCTTGCCAACTGTGATAAAACAAATGCACAAATGTGAATTCATTGTCTAGGCCAAGATTCTACTTGTGAACCTTTTTCACAAATCCAGTCCAGTTTTAAGGTGGTCATTTTCAAAACTAATCAAGTGCTAGCAAATACCCCTTGGAAAACACTGCAACCCTGGGGCTAGGCCTAGTAATACTGGTAGACCTACTTCATAGGCCCGACTGTGCTATAAGATCTTAAAAACAACTTTATTGATTGACTAGGCATAAACTACCTCCATGAAAAGTAGTCCATGAATCATGCACTGTACATGTATAAGTGTACTGAGAACAATTCCTCATTCGGAGACTGTGCAGTCAATGTTGGATTAACTTTCGCGAAACTGGTACCAATGTCTATAAATGTCCAACCCATCTGGAAAATCGAAACACTTCATGTTCACGGTTCATAATGATATTGATAAATTGATAGTCGTTTGGCAGTAGCTAACATAATTCATTACCAATTACTGCCCCCTCATCCACAGTAAATTAGTGATTGAAATCACTAAGTATTCACCTCTCCTTCTCTTCTAAGTATACTTCTCTTCTATCAACAGTTTTCGTATTGGGGTACATACGTAACAGGGTTCCCGTGTGTTTATAGGCCCGCGTACTTATATTCATTTCCTTCTTCCTCATGGTCAGGGTTCAATATATAGATTGGATAAAAATTTGGTTGAATAGGTCAACATACGCTTTAAAATTGGTGGAAGCCACAGAATACTTTTCAGGTTTGAACAGACACATACCAATTATTTGGAGCAATTTGATTGGCTGATGCCTTATATATCCACTGTCAAATACAGGCATTCTTGAAGTGAAGCAACACGAATGAACCAGTACCAGGCTTCTGACACCTTGCCTACTGTACTGTGGCTACTGTGAGGGACTGCCAACAAGTTGGAGCTAGCAACAATACTGGGCCCTGGGCCAAGTTGTCACAACTGTTTCCCACATTGGCCAAGTTAAAGGCCCACTCCACTTGATAGTTCATAGTAAAGCTCAGCACATGAAAAAGGATGTTTTTTCACTGAACTAACAATTATTCCAAGGAAAAATACACAAGGACCAAATATTTTTGCTGGTCTCGAAGCGAGACCGGAAGAATTTCCGAGACCAGAAGGGTTCGAGACCGAGACCGGGGGAGACCACAGTTTGTCGAAACCCTGATCGAGACCGAGACCAGCAAAGAACTGGTCTCGACGAGACCGACCTCGAGACCGAGACCGGTCTCGAGACACTACAACACTGCTGTAGAACTCCTGCATCATAATCTGACAATTATCAAACCTATACGTTCGCAACTGTTCTTCTACAGCCCTGAATCAGGTATCATGGAAGATTTACATTTGGTCTACCCGCTAGCGATTCCTACCATTGCGATAAATAGTTCAAACACTACCTGTGGTTTCCCCCGTGAGGACGCCTTTCATCTGTTTCGAGATCCTGTGACTGGTGATCTACCTTGGCCTGGGGCTACCTTCGGCGTCACCATCTCAGCAGTATGGTATCTCTGTACTGATCAAGTGAGTTATGAACCACATTTCATAGTGGACCGGTGAGGGTGCGCGCGGTGGACGTGTAGCTCAATGACGAAGGGGGGAGGTTGAACTAGGAATATGTCACAGGTCTAATCCCATGCACCTCGCCGAACGACTGTTTTGCTGATTGTTGTATGGTTCGCTTGAAAAACGTAAGCACTTGTCGTGAGCAGCGTTGGTTTTGTTGTTTAATTCACAGGCCAGATATTCATCCGGGCGATATTCGTAATTATCGTTTAGAGCGATTTCAAATGTGTTGGACTATGTTTCCAGTGCCGTGTTTGTTATCTCGAAATTACTACTAACATTGCAATTATAATGTGCTGCAAGGAGATGAATATATGCTAATAGTTAAATACACGTGATCTCTAATCGAGTGGTCTGTCAAAGTATCCTAGTGGCGAAGACATGGCAAGGCTGGTTGGATATTTTTGGTCTCTTGTGGGTCCTCATATTTTACCCTTTAATCAGGCCTGATTTCCAGCCAATTACATGTTATCATGATTTTCATTTCACACCATCTCCCATCCTCTTGCAAGATCACGTTCAATGTGCCCGAGCGGCGATTGCTATCGCTCTTGTAAATGGTGATTGTATCTTTGCTGGTTTCTTGGAGGTTCTCTCATTGTCCCCTATCATCATTTCGAGTCAATGGATGTGATAGAAAACATTCATACTACGCTGTCTCTCACTAGTTCATGCTAATTGGGGTTGAATCTTTGCTGGCTTGCTGAAGGTCCTCCCATTATTCCTCATTATCAAATCGATATCATTTTAGAGCAACAACACATAATCATGAATGGTCATATTATATATCTCGCACCTTCTCACATTCACTAGATTCACGGTCAACTCGTGGCGAAGACCACCACCCAAGCCACACGTGGCTGTATCCTTGGTTCTTGGAAATCTTCCATTGTTCCCAACTATTATTTCTGATTCTGGGTTGAACTGCCGTGATCCTGAATATCTACATATAGCCCCATCTCTCTCACCAGGTCATCGTTCAACGTGCCCTCGCGGCGAAGACTGTTGCACATGCTAAGGGCGGCTGTATCTTGACTGGTTTCCTGAAGGTCCTTCCGTTGTTCCTCATGATCATACCTGGTATGATAAGTCGAGTTCTCTCACCGACGCTGTCCGCTTGCGTGAGCCCAGAGGAGTGCGTCAGAGAGTGCCAGAGTCCGAATGGGTGCTCTAATATCGCTTACCCGTAGCTCGTGGTTAACGTTATGCCCGACGGTATCTTAATATTCATAACCAGTCTTTACCAGAATCCATATTTATAAGCGAGAAACCGCGATCGCTACAGGCTAATAGTTTAGCCTCGCTCCTAATTTTCAGCAATTCACGGTACAGTATGAACCTGTATCGTGTTTTCTTGTGTGAACTCTCAAAGTACCAAGAAACGGCTGAAATTGCAAATTTCGAAGATTTTGTTACTCCAGCTATCGTTGCTGACTAACAGATGAAGTTATTCAAAGAAATGGTCATGTGAATGACTGGACTTTTGGTGCTTTCTAGTTCTACGTATTACATTATGACAGCCGAAACTCTACACCTGCCTTGCCTTTGCCTTGTAACATCACGACAATATTGTTCACAAAATATTAAAGAATACCTCTCTTTTTTCCAAGTGAATACCCTTTTTTGTCTTCCTGTTGTCATGGCGCAGAAATGTAGCATATACTGTGTAGGGTCTATGGGAGGCCTTTGCATCGTTCCCCCAGGATGTCACGGGTTCCTCAAATTTCTCGAAGGCAAATTTAAATATCTCAATAATGCTCCAGATTTAGGGTGTGTGGTTTTGATATGTCTTTTTTCACCTGTGCTAGTGTACAACAAATCTGTTACATGGCCATTGCAGACTTTCAGTCATGTCCATATATATTACGCCGTGGGCCCGACATGCAAACTGCCCATATTATCAGGACGATATGTTTTTGTTTTTATTATGTTATAGGTCTGAAAGGATTGATGTTAGCTGCCGTCATGAGCGGTCTGATGAGCTCTCTGACTTCTATTTTCAACAGTAGCAGCACCATTTTTACCATTGACATATGGAAGAGATCCGACCCAACGCCAAGGAATGGGAGATGATGGTTGTCGGAAGGTATAGGCCTATATCTGCTCAATAACACGTATATATCAGTGTATCAAACGTAATACTTAGTGCATTCTTTCGAAATCTTGTCGACACAGGACGTAGACAGAACGGGAGGAATTCCTTACCACTTCCGTAGGCAGATAAAAACCCGTACGGTCAGTGTTTACTCTACCTGGCAATTACCGAAGTCACGCCCTCGGAAGAACCCAGCTATAGACGTCAGGGTGTCAGTCAATGTATACGAAGATATTCATTTCTGCAGTTTTTGAGTTGTGAATTCTTCTTGCTTACAAACACAATATACCTCGCATATACATAGAATAAGTTTAAACCCTTTCCCGCATCTCCCCACCTTCACAACCGGTCATTATAATGTATTTCATAAAGGGAACGGCTTCAAGCGAAAGGCAAAGGGGGAAATGGGGAGAGAAAGGTTGGGAACCACTGCTCTAGATTAATGTGATAGCAGTATCGCTTCTCAAGTTTGCAAGTAGACCTACATTGACCTTTTTTCCCCTATATTCGTCAAATGCATTTCAATGGTTCAATCCAATGCAACGGATCAGAACCATCTGAACGGTGGTGTTTCAGAAGATTGGAGCGTGGTGTGTATTTAAATTCTGAAGACCAGATTCTTCCTAGATTTTTCTCTTCCATGATAGGCAGGCAGAGCAACATAGGGCCAGTATCTGTCCCCAGCGTCGTATCGCTTCATACCGCTCTGTCAGTGTCGTTCCCGTACTGGGCATCCAGGCAGACTAATCATTTGTTATAGGCAACATGTGTTTAGTGTAGAATGATGGTAACACATGACCCACGATTCCGATAACCTTTCATTGCGTTCCTGTAGAGTGTTCGTCTTGGTTATGGTGGCTATCAGTATTCTGTGGATCCCGATTATCCAGGCAGCTCAGGGAGGCCGTCTCTTTGACTACATCCAGGCCATCACGAGTTACCTGGCCCCTCCCATCTGTGCCGTCTTCGTTCTCGCTGTGTCTTGGGAGCGGATCAATGAGAAGGTACAAAAGAAAGAACTCAGTATATGTCAAGTCAAGTATTCGGTTATGACGAAAACCAACACGGATTCCTGCATATCTGAATTTTCATCTGATTCACTGTCTATTGTCGCGCTCATAGAAGACCTGACCGCGTGATCGTGGATTATTATTATTATTATTATTATAAACCGTATTTATATAGCGCCACTCTCAAATGAGAAATTCGTCCAGAGGCGCTTAACAAGGATAAAAACAAGCAAGATTAGAAATACAACAAAGAATTAAGATGGATACAAAATACATGATAGTAAGGCTAAATTGGCAGCAATAAAATAATAGAGATATAAAAATACTATTAAAGACGAGAGACGAGTACAGGCAAATGTAGCTAAGCAAATTGATAAAATTATGAAACGATTATAAAAATATATGCGTTTCGAGATGTTTGCGAAATATGGCTAATGAATTGGCATTGCGAATATTGTTTGGAAGTGAATTCCAGAGTTTACTTGCTGAGAAGCTGAACTGTCTCTCACCGTATCTGGCTGTGCGTACTCTTGGGACGGCCAATGAAAGAGTGTTTGTTGATCGTAGAGCTCGGCCGGGTCGGTATATCTCGATCATCTCGCTGAGGTAACCAGGGGCCTGGTCGTGGATACATTGTAGCAATTACAAGGACTTTGAACTGCACACGCCGGTCAACTGGAAGCCAGTGTAACTCTTGGAGTAGAGGGGTGATATGCGCATACCGTGACGATCTGGTGATATGCGTGCGGCTGTGTTTCTGAAGTCTCTATAACTTCTTCATCATCGTCTGAGGAACACCAATCAACAGGAGTTACGTATCGATCCGGGATGTTACCAGACCATTGACAAGGGACTTTGCAGCATCTTTAGTGAGGTAACGACGTATATGACCGATGTTCAGGAGAGCAGCATATCCGGATCTACAGACGGTGTTGATCTGCTGAGACATGTCGAGGTATCAGTCAAGTGTACCCCAGACTTTTTGCTGATACCATGGGGTGATGGTGGAGTTTCCGATTCTGAAGGATAGATGGTCGATGCAGTTTCCATTACGCTTTGAAGTAAAAACTACCACCTCTGTTTTACTTATATTCAGCTTCAGCTTGTTTGTAGACATCCACCCTTCGATATCATTCAGACATGTGACACTCGATCCACAGCTTCTTGCTGAGAAAGCTGGTCGGTAGGGTTAAATGATACATCAACCGAAGTGTCATCAGCATAGGAGTGATACTAAAGCCTGTGACGGTGATGTCTCCAAGTGGTGATGTGTAGAGGGTGTAAAGTTTGGGGCCCAACACTGACCCTTATGGAACGCCTTGCTTTAAAATAGTCGGGTCGGATTTCAATTCGCCAATGGTAACGGCCTGTTTACGGTCATGTAGGTACGCCGACATCCAGGCAAGGGCACTGTCCGTAACTGCGAATCGTCTCTCAAGTCTACGCAGCATAGTGTCGTGGTCGAGTGTATCGAATGCTGCAGATAAATCAAGCAATATCAATGCACAGACACATCGTCTATCCATAGCCTTGAAAATGTCATCCTGCACTTTGAGCAATGCCGTCTCTGACGAGTGGCACAATCTGCCGATAGGCTGTTGCAATGGCTCCTGGAGGTTGTTTTCAGCAAGATTTGCATCTAGGCGGAGGTCAACAACCTTCTCCGTCAGTTTTGAGATGTAGGGCAGATTCGATATGGGTCTGTAGTTATTGAGGTTGTCTCGGTCCAGCCCTGATTTCTTTAGAAGAGTGTTACAAAGGCTGATTTGAATTTGGCTGGAACATGGCTCTCGGAGAGGGATGCATTTATGATGTCAGTGATTGGAGAGAGTAGCTGGTCAACACACGATTTAAGTAGCCATGTTGGAATTGGATCGAGCTTACATGATTTAGATGGGGAAGTCTTAATAACCTTCCTTACCAGTACCTACCTCTGCCTCGCTAGCATGTTCGAAATGCGTGAGACTCGACCCTGCAGTCGATGCATCGTCATCGTCCTCATTAGTGGCCCCAGCTTCGAATGCTCCCGTATACTGTCGATCTTCGCAGTGAAAAAATCGCTGAAAGCGCCAGGGAGCTCATCATCAGTGAAGGTGTTTGGATAGATAGATCTTGTTCCTTGCCCACAATCGATCACTGATGTTATAGATCTTCTTCACATCACGTCCGCATGCGATAATTTCATCAGAGTGGTACTGGGTTTTGGTCCGTTTAAGAAGACGATTGTACGATATACAGTTTTCGCGGTCGATCTGTGGTCGATAGCTAGACGACTGGCCCGCCATTTACGCTCGAGCTTTCTCCGCATGTGCTCGGCTTGGTGAAGGTCGTTGGAATACCACTGGCCATAAGTCGAAGAGTGATACTTTGTTTGAGTGGCGCATGTTTGTCGAGAAGAGACGTCATTCCACAATAGTAGGTGTCAAGAAGTGCTCAGTCAAGATGTGCTCAGTTCCGGCGTGTTTAGGATGTCCGCTTAAATGCTTCCCACGTCATGTTTCGACAACTCCGGTAGGAAACCTTTTACGGAACTGACAGCCTTCGTGAAGGTAGTCGCAATTTACAGCACGGTGGTCCTGGATGAATCTGCCTTCGTGGTCGCAAAGAACAGGATCGGTGACCGTTACTGCTGACAGGAGTTTTCTGGTGTCCCCGTCTGATACCGCATCTAGTATGTGACCGTGGACGTGGGTTGCTTCACGGACGTGCTGCTGTAGTCCATGAGATTTCAGTGTATCCAAGAATCGCTGTGCATGTCGGTCAGCCGCGTCATCCAAATGGAAGTTGAAATCACCGACGATGAGGATTTCGCGGTAATCGACGGCAAACTCGGAAAGGAACTCTGACCATTCTTCTAGGACGATGTCGTTGATAGGCCGTTGGTCTGACTGGGAGGCGGTCGGTATACTACGGCCATTCGCACCCTGGACATGCTGGAGGTGCCAATGTCAAGGTCCATGTATTCAAATTGTTTGAATCGTGCAGTGCCGGGTGGGGAACTAGATGCCAATAGCTTGGCCGTTCACTGTGGCTCCTGCGGACTATGGCGACACCTCCTTCCCTTCTCCATCAGGGCGGGGAGCAGCTTATGGGAGTAGCTTGGTGGTAGCAGTTCGTTGATGTAGGCCTGGTTCACGGCGGAGCCCAGCCAAGTCTCTGTGAGCCCACTATATCGAAGCAATTCGACCGGATGCAGTCGCCGATTGAAGAGAATTTGTTTTTTCACCGAACGAGGATTCAGACAACATATTTGGAAGCGCTTTGAAGCGATGGACACCAATGTTATTGTGAGTCAGCATGCCGGTCGACGAACCCCTCTAGCTAAAAATGACTAAGTATGGTTGAAACCTGAACATTAACATTACAATGCAAGACAAGAAAAGCTCAACCCTATCTATAAACGATCAAGACTAACCAGTTGTCCAGACGCCCATAACCGCAATAAAAATTGCAATTTGAATCTCGGAACTCATGTTATAACATTTTTGTCCACCGTATTTTTATAACTTGACATTCGGTGACACTTGATGACCTTGGACATTTTTTCCAACTTGTGATTTGTTATTCCTGAGTTCTTTTTGTTAGAACAATCTATTAATTCGACTGGTATTGACCTCTGAGGGCCTTGTAATCACCTTCAACATTTCACTACCTATTAGTTACCGTACTACATGAACTGAGCTTAATTTGTAATTTCGATGTTAACTAATTTGACTTTCTATGACTCTGATGATCTTGGATTCACTTCTATCGTGTAGTCATTAAAAAAAAGCCCCCAGGGACCTTTTAAAATGGTGATTCCGTAGTCTTTATAAGAGCCTTCTTATATACGCTTTCCCGTCGAAGACATGCTCAAGCGCCCTATGCAATATTACCCCGATCATTAGTACTGTCACAGGACACAAACATCACCCTAAGCTATAATACCCCCTCTCGCTTGTTCCCTCCTGACGAACCATTCCAGCACGTCGCTTCATCGGTCCCCCGGGGGACTTCCCAATAGGGCTGCCTCGCTACTCTTCTCTTCACCAAATCACCTCAACCAAGTACCCACTGTTGGACACTTGGTGGCGTGGTACATTCAGGAGACATGCCTTGTCCAACAGCACTGCGGAAAGTCCTCGGGCTTCAATGGGCTCCGAACTCACAATCAATGGTTTTGCAGTCCGGAGCTCTACCGACTGAGCTAATCCGTCTCCAAGTGTTGTGAATTCAACGTAGTTTATGCAGCTATTCCTGCTCCGACTTTGATTTCCGAGACCTAGAAATGACCATATATGTAAGACCTCAATATTTACTCTTGGTGTAATTTTTAGAATGTTAATTCGTCAATTTTGAGAATCTGTCGTATTCATGACCTCCGATGACCCTTCAACGTTTCACCTATTTTATTGTTGACCGTGTTCCAACGTAAATTCGTCAATGTCAAGAATCTGGCATAATTCATGCAAAATACCTATCGAATTGAGTGTAACTGGAAATGTCTTGGTAATTACGTGAGACTTTAAAGTGGCGATATAGCATGACAAACAAACCAAAATGTTTCATCAACTTTTATTACATTGTTCATTCTGTTTTTCAGAAAACCCAATTCTTGGGTAATGATGAAACGTTGATATATGACAAGCAAACAGTACCTGTATAATTACACAAGCTGTCTTGCGCAAGAACTGAATCAGCTAAAACTATGTATGCCTTTAACCCGGTTAAACTCGCAATTCATTTTGTGTATTGTCAATGATTTTCCAGCTATGTGAAAGGGCTGCTTCGTTGCAAATGCGTGAACTATCTTTCCCTGAGATATCTCTCCCAAGGGGCAAAAACTTTATATTAATAAAAGTGCCGAGGGGCCCTGAAGACCTCAGCTGAAGCACCGATTGGAGCTGATTAGGAGGCTATTATCCCCTTTGCTTAGGTGGGGATTGTGAGAGGATATGGGTACGTTCTCTCTACTTGGTTCCAGGGAATTGAACAACATGTGGCCTATTGATTGAGAATCTTCCCCTGTGTTATGGTTTACAAATCCCAACTATGAGAATGATTTCCGCACATGGCGACAGCAATAACATGGATGTATTAAATGGATGTCCATGAATTTCCCACGTTCTCAAGCAAACGGAACAGGTTCCCGACCATAGGACTAGTGCATGACTCATTAGTCAACTTTGCTCTTCATTATCTTACAATTCGTGTATACTCTATGTAAGTGAATGGCGATAAAATATCATGTTAATACACTCTGTAGAATGGACCTCCACTGTGCAAAAGCATAATACACCTCAGAGTAATAAAGCCCGGTTTACAATCACATGGTGCGCAACTACCCAGGAGTACGGAAAGGATTACACGCCCCAATGCATTGAATCCAACCGAAGCCTAACAAACCGAGCACTGTGATTAACAATCTACAGGGCTGAGCTTGTGCGGCGGAGCAGCAACCGATGCTTCCTCGTCAAACTCTACTCACACACTGAAGCCGTCGAACTGCTCGTGCTATCTCACGTAATACCAATGCGTAGTGGAATAGCGAGGTAGAATCAATTCAATCAATTCTTTTCGTTTCCCAGGGCGCTTTTTGGGGGTTAATGTTGGACTGGTTCATACGGTATGAACACGCATGGTACTCGATTTTGCGTACCCGGCGCCTGTTTGTGGAGAGAAGGACATTAGACCTGGTGTAGTGGCCAAATGGCATTACCTATACTTGGTATCTTCCTGTTTGGATCAGTCTGCATCTTCACCATAGCTATAAGCCTCCTTACCAAACCTCTGCCGGAGAAATAGTGAGTATACCAAACAGCTTATTTTCTTCATAGTTATAGTTTGATGGACCAGGGACCTAAAATTGAGCTTCCAGCAAGAACACTTCTTCCGCGGTTCGGAAGGCGGATGACTTACGGTTGATCTCAGATGATTTACTACGAGAGTGAGGAGAAGAGAGAGCTCTGCGTAGAATAAAGGCTCTTGTTTTCATATCAGTTCCAGTTAAAAATTGTCGGAAGATATTCACTTATTCCCAGCTTCCATCCTCAGCAGGTAACGGCAATTCTGTTGGACCCAAGCCTCCATAGCAAAGATGACACACCGAGAACATGATATCCTCACAGTTCACATTAGGCGATTTTATTAATGATAATGATAATAATAATAATAATAATAATAATAATAATAAAATAATAATAATAATAATAATAATAGGTATTTATTTAGCGCTAATTACAACCCACAAGGGTGTAACTCTACTAAGACATTACGGGATAACCCGGAAAACAAAGAGTTACAATAGACAATGGTAGAAGTAACAAAAGCATGCACCAACAGTTCGATGGACTTAGTACTGAGGTAGGGACGGATCTTACCAATGCTACGTGAGTGAAAGTATGCCGATCTACATTAAGGTTGATAAAGTCTTCCAATGCGAGATGACTATCAAACATGACTCCCAAAGCGATTTCTGTGGTGTTTGTAGTTGCCCTGGTACAAGGAGTTCACTCATTAACAAAAGTACCGTGATCATTACATTATGAGTGAAATTTCAGTGATCGCCTCCGTGTAGATTATATGACATGTGTAGGCCTATTCGCCTATATGTCAATATGGCAAATCGTTTCAAACACCAATTCAAACACAATTCGATTCGATAAACGATCTACCGTCAAAATGATATTGCTTCGGTGTGAGCAGCTCCTCCATTACTAGCCGGTGTTGCAAGACGATTATGTCTCTCTGATATATGACATGCAGTACGGTCTGAAATGTCTTTATCTCCTCGATAAAACAGCGAACGGACTGACATTCTGGAAGCGGAAAGAAGGGCTGGTTGAGCAGGCCGAACCCACTGAAATGGCGGAAGATGGAGATGATGAGAACATGAAACAAATTGATGGTAACAACATGATAGGCGCTTTCCGTGGGCATATGTGATTTTGGCTCGAGAATGTAAACACGTTCGACATTCGTCATTTAGAAGGTGCAGATGCATTATTTACAAGATGTGAAGGCGTACATCCCAGCGCCGTTTATCGGGCGTTAGTTAGGGGGTTTCCATCTTTAGAACAATTATCAAGTGGGACTCTTGTGCAGCAGTACACTGTCCCTGGTAACTGGCTTCATGACGTCAGCGCTCCGTTTTCACACATTCTTCCATTTTCGCGGAACTGACTCACAATTAGAGACACTATATGATTATATATGATTATTAATGATGTGCTGTTTATATTTTACTGTTTATATCCAACATAAATTCTACTCTACACTATCTGAATAATGAATGAATAAATGAATGAATTAATGAATTAAGTGAATCAATCAATCAATCACATAATTAATTAATTATTATGTCCAATTAAAGCTATGAATACTGATTGCGCTTGCCAAGCTTGATACTGCAATTACCGTATTCAACTCCGGGTTTCATGCTTACTTTATTGGCCACAACCTTCTGAACGAGCGCCATGAAATAGGCATACTGGTTGGTGCACAGAAGGTCCCATGGTGAGTGAGTCAGTGCTCACTGGATTCTCCATATTCATTCTTGCAATCGGAAAATCGGAAAATCTACCGTTCCTTCCCCTTTTCCGTTGGCCTCACCCCTCTCCTACCCGCCCTCTCCAAAATACGTCTCTACACAACCATAGTATATATGGGAGGCTAATGTCTCTCAAACAAAGCGACAACCTTGTAGAGGGAGGATCATTTGTCTAGGAGAGCAGGCGCTCTAATGGCGGGCAGCCGCGTAAGACTAATAGGACCGGAACGAGATGGAAAATTTTTGGGGGAAGCATAGGTGTGGGGGCCCTCCCAGACCCCGCTGAATGAAGTCGCGTAGGGCATGTTTTTTAATTCTTTCGAAGGCAAAGGGAATGAATCATGCGGTTCATGCTGTATGGCGTATGTGCGGTTGTGTGTATGTGTGGGTGGGTGTGGTTGGTGTGTGTCTTGGGTGGTGTGGGTGTGTGCGTGTGGGTGTATGTGTGTTGTGTTGTGTGTGGGGGATGTGGTGTGTGTGTGTGGTGTGTGTGTAGGGTGTGGTGTGTGTGTGTGTGTGTGTGTGGGGTGTGTGAACACTTTGTTAGCACGATGATCTAACGAACGCAAACAAGTTCAAATCAGGCACGGGGGGTGCACATATGGTGAGGATGGAACCATTGTTTTGTGTGTCAGGTAAAGTGTATGCAGGTCACCATAGCGTAATCCTGTTGTAGCTTGTTTCTTGTGCAGACGAAACATTGTTGAGCACAATGTTGTAATGGAGAATGTGTTCGTCTGTGCAAAGTACATCTGGTTACCCACTGTGACTTATTTTTACCTTTTGACCGCATTGATCCAATGGCCATGTGACAGTCTTGGTCAGTTCTTCGTAATGATCAGACTCGTTGTGTTGCGACAATCCAATAAGTCAATTTCACACTGACGTACAAACACTTCCATCGCACGCTAATCTCCAGTTATGTCCTCTGTAAAAGGGGTGACAACATCTTTAAAACATTGATAAAGTCCATGTTCGACATTGACTTTTCGCAATGAAAAAAACATCCCAGAGGGAATAGCGTGAGGGAAGATAGGTTCGTCTGTGTGGCTAACCACTGGACCCAACTTTCCAGGACCCAACTCACTATTACTGGCGTGGTATTGGACATTGAGTTCAGTACTTTTTCAATATTGTTTCCAATCCTGGGGTGAACAAAGCTTCTGAATTATAAAATATAAATATGCAACGGTGTGACTTGTGAATGAACGGAAAAAACACAGCTCTTAACGCAGATCGAACCCCTACCATATCGGGTAAGTAGGGATAATAGGCAACAAGGTATTATTTGCATGGAGTTAAACAGACCAAATGGTGGGACGTGTTACTTGAACTCCACTTGAAAAGCCAATCCGGACGTGTTGGTGTGTGTTGTCTAATTTAATTATCTGCCACTGCCTGATTAGAATAAGTATTCAGATTGTGATCTTGAAGTTGCACGCAGTTGGATATCTGCACAGAATCAAATACGCATTATGAGTTCCGGTTCAGAAGAAGTCCAGTCAATATAGGAATTCAGTGGTTGTGCGCCACCCTTTTTGCTTTTCGAGTGGCCCAGCAGGTGTCATTACCGTACTATGGGAATGGGCGACAGTGCTGGTTGGGGTTTTTCATGTTGCAGTCATGTTGTTATATTGGAAGAGATTATGGTGTGAGTATTGATTATCATGAGTTATGTTCTACAGTGTAAATACGGGTAGTAAAGGGTCGGCTCCCCCTAAAGTCGCCTCTAGGGCACGATGTTAGAAATACCACTAGTCTACTCAAGCCGCAACGGTCATGATTGATCAGAAGGCGTTGATTACACCCTATACGCAGCCCTCTCTCTCCCTATGCTTATAATGCTGAGAGATCGAATGATTTCCACCGAAATGATCAGAAGGCGGTTGATACACCACTGAACCTCAGTCCCTCTCTCTCCTATCTTGTAATGCTGAGAGATCGCAGATTTCCACCGATATGCTTATCAGACCGAAGTACAGACGTTCAGTTTATGGTATTGTGTGATGAGAAAGCTCCCTATGAGACCCACGTTAATAACATATGCAATGCTGCTTACAAGGCGCTTCCATTAGATTGGTCAATACGAAACTATCTTGACAAACAAACTACAGAGAAACTTGTGCATGCATGCATCCGTCTGCGTCCTGGAATGGTTGTAGTGATATGTTGTCAGGTCTTCCTGAATATCAGCTATCCAGCGTCAACTTATTGAGAATTTTGCTGCGAGACTGGTTGTTTCGATCCTCCCCTTTCATTCACACGAATTACAAATTACAACTTACACACCTATTCTCTATGACCTTCATTGGCTTTCCTAATCAGTCAACAACGCCAATCCTACGAATCTTCTTCTTCTTACTTTTCAACGTATCTACCTGCCCCTTGCTATCTCGAGGAACTTCTCAGAGGTACAAAAACCACTGCTTGTTACTCTTCTGATCGAAACGGCAGGCGGTCCTCCGAATACTCCTCCCGCTCCTTTGAACACCTGCTAACACTGAAGGGTGCACATAATGTCGAGAACGATTCTGCCCTCAGACGTATATGTTTTCCCTATGTAGTTTCGTTTGTCTTGCCGCTTTATAGAAACTGTATTATTATTATAATTATTTATTTTATTTATGATTATATTAATATGATATTTTATTATCATTAATAATAATATATATTAGTATTATGGTGTTTTGATCTGGCCGCGCGATCGGGTATGGTGCTCACATCCTCCCCTCTTCAGGACGTTTTCCCCCTTTCCCCTCGATGAGCTTCAATAGCTCAAAATCTGGAACCAATTCGTTATGGTTTCACAAACGTTGCTATTCCCCCAGATCTGGCAAAGACGCATACAACGTTTCTGTGTTATCATCTCTTTTCAGAACCATAGAAATCTTCACGGAGAATGAAGATCGTAGATTGCTTGCGGCACTAGCCGGACAGAGAACTAGCATGGCTGACCAACAAGAGCTCGCAGCACAGGAGAGGCTCTCAAGACTAGAGGAATCTCGCTTCGAGAAGATCGTCGTGAACGCGTTCGCTGTTTTCATGGTCGCATGCTGTGCTATAATAGCGACTGTCTTCGCATGAGGATGTCGTCTTTGATGATTCAATCGGGCCCCAGTCTCAACAACAGCGATATCGTTGGAAAAACGTTTCTCTAGGGGAGGGAGACTTACAGTAAACCATGCGTATAATATATTCCGAGGTGGTGTTCCAAAACCGACTACATTCTTGTGTGGAGTCGAAAAAAAACTAGGGAAACCATGTCAGTAACGCAAACCGGACAATACACTGTTGTAGTGTACCTGGTATGATTGTGTGATTAGCTGTTGTGCATAATTTTCAGCCTTACTGACTACAATGGTAGTTTGTTATTTTTTTGTTTTGTTAGTTTTAGACAAAGTGAGGTGAGAGCGAAATAGTGAATAATGTATGTTGATTCTGTTTTCGCACTTGTGATAGATCGTAATAGTGTGGAAGCGGATATTTCGTTGGTATAATACAGTACACTAAGAGGCCAAGGACACAGTAGCGGCACGGCATTTGCATTTGGCAGCCGTTTCAGTGTGAAATACGGCAGGAAACTGCAATTTGCAGAATCCTTGAAATAACGGCCACGCCCCACACATGAACGCCCATATTCCAAACAATTGGTCAATGTTAACCATCGACAAATGTACACCGATTTTATACGCATTGTTCCCCGTAGAACCTGCTTGGACCATTAAAAACCAATGGGGGAAATGAGTCAAAGATGGCACTTTGACTTTTGAAAATTTCTGTTATCATACAGTCTGTTGTGTAGGAGTAATCTCTACGTGAAGATTCTCATTGTTTTCATCAGACAGTTAAATGAGTGACTAATTTCTTCCTCGTATACGCTTCTCCAAATGAGAAATACTTTGAAGGTTATCTTTGCTCCTCTATCTTACGTGCTATAATTCATCTTTCGCAGTCAAATCATTACTGTTCACAGGTTTTTTTTAATCTGTCGAATTATAAAAATATTTCCTCTCATTCTCTCAATCGTTTTTTTTTTAAATGACGCATAGGATTTCAGAAAAACATAGCCACTCAAGCATAAAAGCATATTCAAATACACTTGATCGTTTTATTACAAACTGGTTTTCTTCGGGTGAAACTAAGTTAAATTACTACTATTCGTTATTGGTAGACACGCATGTTCATAGATGGACACCCATTATCGTATTTCTAACCAATATATCGACAAAATGTTCATCACCAAGGTAAAGGAATATGAATATCCAATAAATTCTCCCACGTTTAATGTTACAGGAATTGAACTTTGCGCTGGTTAGAGGGTGATCCGACCTATATCCGTCAAATAACACTAGTAATTTTACACAGACTAAGAAAATCCATGGGCCAAAAAACTAGGACAAACCTTTAGCAGAAGCATCATCGAATATTTTTGGCAACTTTTCCACATAATTGCCCCTTACTCCCCTTTAACGACCCTTGACCTGTAATTCCCGGACGCCCCAAAGGTACTGCTAGTCAATGATGACATCGAGCATCATGAAAATACAACTTTATTTATGAGAGGAGATACATTCTACATTAGGCTCCTTTATTGCCATTTGACCTTGACATTCAGGTGGTCGAAGGTCACCCAGCAGCCAATGAATGATGTGTCAAACAATCCATCAAGCATGAGTATTTTTAGGGCCAAAACATGCAATTGCATGTATTTCCTTATTTGAACAAAATGTACTACTACCCCTTCATGCATTTCCCCTTCAATTCCTGAAAGACGCGTAGGTACCAACGTCAAGTTTACACCTGGGTCAACATTCATGGCAATCCGAATCTAATCTGCAGGAGGAGTAGCGTTTTTGCATTTTCCACCTATTGACCAATTGTGTCTCCTCAATGCCATTTTAATGCCTTTTATTTGCCCTGTAAAAAACGCAATCTGTCGCTGGTTCGTTTCCAACAATCACTACAATGACTGAAGATGCTGATGGACTTCATTGATTGCAACACTACAGTTCTAGCCGATAGATTTTAGAAGGGATGATTGGATAACGTATCAAAACATGTCCATACGTGTTTCAGGGCATTGTTCACGACAAATCCTCTTTCAAGTGTCCTTAAACCCGCAGTAAAACTCTCAGTGAGAAAATAAACCAGAAAGCCTAAAGGCTTAGTGATTCCTTGACTTATATCTGATAACCTATGACCAGAAACAAGGACAATGAGAATCTGTACCATCTCATTGAGGCGCCATAATACATTTGACACGAATTTCCCATTTTTACACACACACACACACACACACACAAACACACACACACACACACACACACACACACACACACGCACACACACAAGAACGTTGATAGGATTCATCTGTGCTCTTGAGGAGAGAACCACAAACCAAGTTTCAACTTGATCAGACCAGGCATTCTGAGGTTATTGTGTTTATTTCGACGATGTCTTTCATAGAACGTCCACCAAAACCCCACTCCACCCGCCCCACACAACCCTCCCCCACCCACTACTACTACATCAACAACTACAAGTAGTATTAGTAATATTAGTAGAAGTAATAATAATAATAATAATATAATAATAATAATAATAATAACGTCCCCCACCGAGCTATCTCCTCACACCCCACACCACCAGCTTCCCCGACCCACCCGACCACACCCCCTCCCCCATCACTCCAGAAGCCGACCAAAACCCCACTCCACCCACCCTCACCCCAACCCAACTACTACTAACTTCTACTGCTGCTGCTAGTAGGAGTCAGAATAGAATAGTAGTAATAATAATAATAATAATATAATATAATAATAATAATAATATAATAATAATAATAATATAATAATAATGATGATGAAAACGTCCCCCACTGAACCCCATCTCCCCACACCCCACCCTACCCCGATCAAACTCCCTCCCCATTCCTACCCCACCCAACCAATACCCCAACCCCACTCCACGCCACCCACCCTCATCCCCACTCAACCTCACCCACCTTCCCCTTCACCATGCCCATGGGAGAATCGATCATACGCACTTATGGAGTTCGTCGTTTGTGAAAAGAATGCTGTGCATTGTTTCAAAATCAAGATCCGTGTCCGTGTAAGACACTAGATATTTTTCCATCTTACGTGAAAGACAGTTTCTGGAAATAATGTTTCCAATAGGTTTCACCCTTCGAAGAAGTATCCGCTCTATTGGCGCGCAAAAGTGCAGAAATACGGCGTACTTCGAGCTTAGAAACATCAACAATATCACCTCCAGTGGCTAGCCTGAGTAGTAGTATGTCTCAATGCTTCTCTCAGAGCCATCTTCGCTGGAGCTTCTTCGTGGATTCTGCAAACGTGACCTGAAGAACCTCACACTTCTATGTGCTCCAACTACGGATGACCAAGGGATTTGGTTGGTCACACAATAGCTTTCGTCGTGTTGTTACCAATTGTTATTGGTCCATCTGATGTTGAGAACATTGCGGAGTAGTCTTCTTTGGAAAGTGTCAATTTCGTGATCGCGATCATTCGTTGTACCCCACAGTTCCAATTATACAGGAGGATACTCTTTATTGGGGCAGTGAAAATTCTTCTGTTAATGTCTTCTTCGGTTCCCAACAAACTTCATACATATTTACATTTTTTCCAATTCCGTTGCATTTCTCGTGATTGAAAATTTATCAGTTTTCGTGCTGTCGATTTTCAGATTCTTCTGTCAGTTTTTTCTCAGTCACTCGTTCTTCGATGGCTTGCCGTATATGTTCACCAGTTGATGCCCAAGAATAGCATCAGCGTTTGTGGTCCACGGCGACGAAGTTGGTGGTGTTATTATTTGCACTGATCGTCATGAACAACAACTGATATTGTTTGGATAAAACTGCATTATGTCCTTTTCATCTATTCCAAGAGTTGCCGGTATGTTTATGAAGAATATGCACTCGCACTGTCACCCTGGGGGGGGGGGGGGGGGGGGGCGATGTACGCGCTGAAAGGATTTCTTAGTGTGCCGTCTAATTTGACCGTGTATGAAATATCTTTCAGTAATAGTGAGATGAGATAGAGTTCGTCGTCATTTCGGATTTTCATGAATAGAGAAAAAACAAAACTTAATGAGAATCGAATGGGAATCGGGCTGCAGCGGTTGTTCTCCAATTTACTCACTACTTGTATGTTTTCATGCACATGCTGCCATTTTTCCTTGCTTTGGCCGTCATTCCGACCGTCGTTGTGAAAACCAATCAAGTGCTCGTTATTTCTGTTAACATGTTAAATGTGAAAGGGGACCATTACGTGAAACTGAAAACTGGTCTGTTGGTCGAGGAGGATCGAATGGGGGGGGGGGGGGGGGGGCGGACTGCACGACTACCAAGTGTAGATACTATACTAATGCTTTGAATATAATATAGCCCATGAACAAAATTCAGAGCAACAACAGATAAGCTCAATACACTTGAGTACCGGACGGGTCGATCGGAAAGGTCATGAGAATGCATAGGACCTCATTATCCAATGGACGTTTAGAAAAGTCAAGTTATCGTATCGTCAATGACGTCCGGCGTGCAGATTGGGACCTGTGATGAACTAAATACATCAGGCACTAGAATAGCTGTATTAATCTTCTTTGTGTGGGCGTTCTGTTCCCTTCTGTTGTAGAAAAGTGATTGAGGATTATAGCGACAGAGGTTTCTTTTTTATTTCTTTAAATGCGCAGAGTATTTTCAGGTATAAATACGAGTATGTATAACATATGAATGTCAAGGATAATGGAATGAAATGTACAATCTGACATTAATGAGTCACTTGATTCGCAGTGTTAGAATGAGTTTGAATCATTAGCGAATAATCATAAGTCATAAATAATAGCAACTGCATTGCTAGAGCATTTGTGAGTTCGGTAACGGGCATAGCATATAAGAAGGTGACTGCTTCAGTTTTACTCTGTTTTTTCGGGCGCGGCGCATAGTCGACTGGGTGGACGCCCAAAAAGCGCAAGTGTGGTAGATTCTGCGTTTAGCCTATTAGCCCATGTGACGGGAACATCGTAATGACCGATAGATGGAAGCAGTCTGGTGTACGGATCGGAAGGGTATTTTAGAAGTGCAGCAGGCATATCTCTTCACGAGGCTGAACAGGATATGCTGGGTTGTCCATCCTTTTGCAAATTCGGGCATGGTTATCAAGCGTACGCAAACCAAGCCGAGGAACAGCTTACTAATGGGTACGCCTCAGTAACTTTCAGCTGGGGATAATGCAAGCCCAATTGTATTGTGATATAAAACATGTTGGTCTTCTATTTCGTCGTCCAATCCTCTCTGTTACCGCCGAAAATTACGCCCGCTCCATTACGTCATACCTATCATCCACTAGACGATTCCAAGGCCAATTGGAGAGGGGTGCGGGTGTCGAGCAGGTGAGTATCAGTATGTTCAGAAAAAGACTTTCAAAGTTGGGAAAGGAAATTCTCTCTCAATCTTATACTCACCTGTACTCATCTACAACAGGCGGATGAATTAAAGCAGTGGCAGGGGGAGGGGGCGATGAAAAACAAGACACCTCTCAAACACCAACCCTAAGCCACCAACTCAAAGTTCATCACTAACAATTATTTCAGCAACGTATATACAAATGCAAAACAAGAAGGAATCAGTCATTTGTATTAAATACCGGTAGAAAAAGAAAACCAACAAAATACCAAACTATGCTGGTGATACCAATTTTGAGATGACAAAAAAAAAAGCAGCCTCCATGGCCAAAAGCGACTTCGCTATGCAGCCATGTCTCTCAAAAAAGGAAGAAACGGGTGGAGAAGCAGAGGACCGCAGCCGCTGCATCCATGGCGGAGTCTCCGGGAGGATTTCCTCTGATGTAACCATTCTCATTCTGCATTCCTAATTGTGATAGTTATCTTCAAGTAGTCTTTCCGATTAGTTAACCTAGGAGGGTATGTTTTCCACACAGAAATACTCAGAAACTACCGTTGTCTTTGGGAGCAGATTTGTTTCCAGTGATATCTATAGGCCTATCGCTCTTAAGCGGTCTTTCGTCTGAAAGTTGAAACTTTCCATGAAATAGTAAATCGCGCAGGACTATCGTTATCCGCGCGAAAGAGGAGAATAATCTCACATTGTGATGTTGGTCTTGATATCTTTCGGTGTCCAATATTATCCAACATGCTGAGGACAGTCAGTGGATTCTCCGTCCCGGTGCAGGACTCAGTCCATGGTCAGTTATACACCGGAGCAAGTGGCGTCGCCCAAAAAACTCTCAGTCGGGGCCCTCGGGGACGGCCGAGATTCAAAGGGAGCATTTCAGGGGGAATGTTGTAATCGTCGACCTAGGGAGGTGCCTGAAGGTATCGGGACAATTTTCCTAAATGATGAAGATCCCTGGTGCTACAGTTGTATATTCTACCGCAAAATTAGAGCCAGGATAGACAATAGGGGAGAAATTACTCGAACGACGCCACCTGTGCTCTGTAATAAACATTAGAGTAGCTGATTGGTACAGTTCTCCATAGCTGGTCGGCTCCTGGAATAAACTGGGAAAAGTACATACGTACATGTGGTAATTGTAAAAAGAGAACGAAAAAGGTCGCGAATACAACACATATATCGCGAGTTGGTGGAGTGTTGGAGGTCAATTATTATTTATCATACAAAATAATATTTGGGCGAGGTGTCCAAGGGCTACTCGGACCCGGGGTCAATTAACACTTGATGATAGCAGTTGTTTAGGATATTGGTTTTTCGTATGTGAACGTAGTCCTATTAAGATATCCTATTACTTCAATAGGAGAGACAATATCGTAATCGACATGACTTATAGACTCACTACAGGAAAAGTCTCGCGAATAGGCAGATATCGGGAAACTAATTCTTCATTGACATAACATTGTGACGTCTATACCGTATCACATAGAATGCAATGGGACTATCCTTAACAGTTGAGTCTGTCAAACGTCGCCTTCCACTTTTCGCCAGTTGCCACATGATGGACAATGCCCTTTATGCCGCCTGTACCACATTAACTTCACAATGGGGCATCGTAGCACGGCACGTCTTACGATATGTGTGTCCGTGAGATTTAAAATCCCCCCGTTGGTGGCTCATAGCGTCAGGCGATTGATGAAAAATCTGAAACGGAATACCTACGTGAGATGATTCTCGCTTACTTCAGACCACCCACGATTACATAATTAGATGGTTATTGCTACTGTGGTTACTGCGCAACATCCAATTGGGGCATTTTTTCGGTACCTTGCGGCTTTCTAGTTTCCTCACCTCATAAGGGAACCTATCTCTGTTTGCATTGGCGAAAAAACGAGGCGACATTTGATACCGGATACTCTGGCACAACAATAAATCGTAGGGCCTACAGCAGAAAATATGAAATCCGTTTTACTATTTCTCCAATCATAAAGCGTCGTCACAAGAACATCGTTTCATTTAGTTCGTCCACCATCAAGGATAGCTAGATTTACATTTTGCATCACTTAGGCACTATTAGTCACAGTTCTTTTTGTTCTGAGGAAGTCTGAGACATTTCACTAATGTGCCTAATTTGACTAATCTGCTATTGAATTAATTCGGACTCATTGCATAATATGCACCCAAATTTGTAGTAGTTTCCTACGAAACTGTAAAAACGTTTACCATTTTACGCTGATCATCAAACTAAGAAAACATTAGAGCTCTTCAAGAGTCGGTAGTATCATGTAAACCTTACATGTTCATTCCCTCTATTAACACACAACGTACCCCACAGGCCATAGATTATTAAATCCTTTGTAAAATGATGTCATACACATATGAGCATTACAAATAGCCCCTGGTTTTCCTTAGATCAGCGTTGGTGGGGACTAGTCATATACTTTACCCAGTATATAGTAACTGGGAATGTATTCTAATTGAAAACACGTTTCAAGCCCCATTTCTTCCTTCAACAAAAATTGTTTCCTGATAAGAAAACCAAACAGTTGAGCCAAAAACTAACATACCAACGAAGAATGTGGAAACTTGTCCTAGATGTGGTCGGCCAGCTGTCAATATATGAATTCACAGAAAAGCATCCTCTTCCTCTCGCTACATGTTTGAGCAGAGGAATATGGACATGCTGGCTTATTTACAGTGATATAACACACTAGTGGCGAAGTATTTTTTTTTTTTTTTTTTTTTTAGGTGCGGACAGGACCATTTGGTAACATGGATGAAAGCGGCCACTGTCCAAAGTTGACAGTGCATGGTGAAACAGAAAGCGATGGCGGGAATCACTCTCTGGGCGAGAAAACAGCACGCAAAGACTAGACTTTGTTCACTGATTTGAAGTAACTGTCCAGTCGAGAATCTTCTGTTGGGAAGCCCCCTCTCTGTCCGAGCGTTACCACCGATGTAGCTGTGTATGAGAGAATAAAATGATTTAGGATGGAGGGCGAATGTATAGTGAGTGAATATGAATATGAAGATTGAAGATGGAGAAATGGACGCAATTGTTCGGTGTGTCACGGATTATGAGCGATATACGCGAATCAATGAAAATAAAATTACAATGAAAAATAGTTGAAAAATATTCTGTCGCCACATTAGGAGTAAATTGAGTAACCTTTCCCATAACAGTGATCTCACGAGGTTGGTGTAATTAAAGGATTAATGTATCTTAACCAATCAACATCCTCCATTCCACGTTGTCCAAAGGTTTCCATTTCTAAAGCATCACGGAACAATGGTGAAATTATTGACAAATTTGGACTGTCAAACCGTGACCTTCCGTCAATACTGGAACAACTAGCACACTACGAGCGTACAATTGAAACGATATATTCCCGTGTTCACAGACCCGAAGAAAGTATAGGAAAGCGGGGAACGTGTCCCTTGGCGTCCGTCACCAGCACTTTCGCTCATGGGGGGCACAGGGTGCCAGGCATTTTTCAGGGAGCAAAGAATACTCCTACATCTAAGCGGAGCGCGGAACCCAGGGTAAGGCGCGGAGCGTTCCCCGCAAAAATTTTTGGTTGTGCAAGCCCCCCTAGATGGCCGGAAAAGACCTTTCCCGGGCGTTTTAGGTTTGCTTGTACAGGCTTCAAATATGGGCAATTTTATGATCAAAATTCTCTAATCGTGGAAAAACTGGACATTTTTGTCGGACTTCGGTCCAGGTCATTGCCTGGCCAGAATGTTCGACAATTGTTGCGCCATACTATTATCCACCCAAAGTGTCCAGAGCACTAAAAAAAATCAGGGATCCCAACAAAAAAATAGGACATTTAGCCGCTTTAGTTCGACTGTCCCAACCATGATTACAGCGTTCATTGCCATAGAGAGCAGAGAACTTTCGAATAGTAATAGGGAAGGCGGATGGCGAGTTTGGAGCCCATTGGAAGCCGGAGGACTTTTCCGCAGTGCTGTGGACAAGGCATGTCTCCTGAATGTCTCACGCCACACACGTCGTTAACGTGGGTACCTTGTGAGGGGACTTGTGAAGATAGCGAGCGCCGTATGTGGCAGCCCTATTGGGAAGTCCCCGGCGACACGATGAAGCGGACCGTACTGGAATGATGCGCGGGAGAGAACAAAGAAGAAGGTGGCGTTCTAATAGTACGGGGTGTGACCCAACCCCCCCACCCCCCCCCCCAAAAAAAGTCACTAAATGATCAAGGGTAATATCGTTAAGCGCTTTGAGCATGTCTTCGGACGTGGAAAGAGCTATATAAGAACGAGATATTATTAGTACCGGTAGTTCTCGCGTTGAAAATTCCAAAGCAGTTTGAAGCCTAGGCCATTACTGCAGCGTGGTTGAGAGAGGAAGAAAAGGACAAGAGGCCAAAGGCGTTAGGGAATCCTGAAAGAGGGTGATTGTAGTTTTTAAGGTCACATATGTAGAGCTACGGAGGCCAATGAGGCAGAAATTTTCCATAAGCTGCGGAGATGTCGGGAGACGGGTAGAAGCAACGGGACGAGTTCCATCACTGTGGCACTTGCGAAGCACGAAACTGGGCTTACTTTTGTGCATTCCGAGCAAATTTGGGACAATTATGCCTTTCTTGTCCTATAAAAACACCAAATTAGTAGGTCTATATTAAAATGGTAGTCGAATACTGACTACAGACTGTTTCTCTGAAAATCACAAATCTATTGGGTGGGGGAGGGGGAAAAAGTGCCCCTTGCCTCCTCCTTGGCGACGCCACCGAAGTTGGTCCTCTACAACTTTCCACTTCAATGACTCCGCCGAAGGCTCGGTAAATAGTGTCCTTGTACAATTGCCGATTACACTAAAGGGTGCGGGTTCGATACGCAGATGAGGGATTGTTCATTTTTATTGCTTGCGAAGCTAAAAGGAACATATACAGTCATGTCGTGCGGTTGTGTGTGTTTGTGTCGTGTGTGTGTGTTTGTGTGTGTTTGTGTTGTGTTTGTGCGTGCGTGTGTTTGCGCGCGCGCGGGCATGTATGTACGCATGACGCCTGGCTTGTGGTCACGATCAATCTAACCCTACCTGGATGGGTGGAGTCAGACTTATTATGCGGGTTTTGCATGGTTGCGTACATGCTCCCTATTGTATTGGGGTCAGGTCAGACTCGAGGTCATTGAGGTCACCAGGATCAAACCTTGTGGACACGATAATTCAAAAAAGCCTGGTCCGATCAGTCTGAAATTTGACACCACTGTTCTAGTGGGAGGGGATCAAGAACCTTATAGTTTTTAAGTGAGCAAGGGTCACTCATTTGGTAAAAAAAAAGTGGCGGGAATTGTGAACAAAAGAGTATCTCTCTTGGACAATTTCAACACCATAACTTGAGCCGCCTGGATGGAACGCTTGGTCCGATCATGATGAAATGAAATTCGGCCATAACGCTCTCTTGATAGGGCGTACAAGAACCCATGATCTCTATTGTTTGAGGTCAGGTCAAAGGTTCATCGGAGGTCTCCAGAGGTCAAGTCAGAAAAATCTATGGCGTACAGCAGGGGTCAAGTTTGGTGAAAAATACGGAAATCGTCAAATCCTGATATTTGGCAAATTTTTGCTTTTGAACACAATAAACAGACCCCATACTTGGTATGTGGGTTTACCCATTGATGAGTACATGATACCGATGTTTCGTGGTCAGGTCAAGTGCCATCTGAGTCAGATACGTCCCACAGTAGCAAATCTTGTGAACACGATTGGAGTAGTTACATCTTGGTTCATCGAGCTTGACGTTTGGTGTTCATTCATATCACACTTCCCATTTGTCATGTCTATGGTCATAGGTTATAGAAATAGGCATCGAGTGTTCTGCATGTTCTTCCCAATCAATCAGGTGTTGTAAAAACCACGTGGTAATACCATTTAAAAACACACAAGAATGATGGAAACGAACATTATCGATGTTTCTTGATCGGAACTGAAGAGACTGTTAGGAAACCCTGGGCATATTTGGGACTATCGCTGATCGTCCCCCCTCAACTGGATCTACACAATGGATTCAATGTGTCTTTCCTCACCTCTAACAGATGTGGAAAACGCACCGAGGGATGTTTAATGGGCAATTCCTTCTCGAAATTTTGCAACACAAACTGAATGCTCATAACTACTGGGCTAACTTTTTCGAATTTGGATTTCTTGCAACATTCGAATGACCTCCAGCCAGTTGAAGAAGTAATGGAGCTCCGCCTCTTTTCATCTCCAAACTTTACAGGCTTAACTGAAATTGATCAGTTTATTTTTTGTTCGCAATCTCATGATATCGTGCCCACAAGCCGTCTTTTCGGCCTCTCCTGACCTGGGACATGGAATGATGTTTGACTGGTGTCTAACAAACAGTGGCGCGGGAAGAAACAAAAAAACATCAAGTTTTGCTATCCATAATCCGCAACCTACTGTCTAAGCTTTTCGGGTTGAGTGTTCACATAAATTCGTACCAGGAGGGACGTTAACGCCTGATGTGTTTGCCACTCCATGTGTGAGTCAAATAGGATAGAAGCAACGTGGGCAGTCAAGGTAGTCACGTACCTTGTTCTGTTCCCCTCCCCTTCCTCCCCCCCCCCTCCGAACAGAACAGAGTCAATACATATTGTAGTCCAATCGATAGTCCATGCCGCCTTCCGTGCCCGATTTAGCAGTATCAGTGAATAACACGGGTCCCTTTAGTAGGGCCTAATATGCTCTCTTTGTTGCAGAAGCACATTCAGTGAATTCAGTCATTTCCAGATTACGATACCTCGTACGAAGGCGACTAATCGGATTAGTCAGAATACTTTGTTACCGTGTTTGCTCTGGTACTCCATTCACGATTTGTTAGTGACGTAACAACAGACACATTCCAGCTTTGAGATTCGCACCATTAATGACCCCCGTGTTCTTCGTTTATACCAGTTTGGCGCGATAAGTACTGTGATCGTCTTCGGTCAGTTTATTGGGTCGTTGACAAAGGGGTCCCGAAACATAGGTGATTGTTCAAGTATTATTGCGGGGTAAATAATCACCTTGTATTTGCTTCTTTTTTGTTTTGGCTGGTGGCCCGTGTCCCATTTCTGTCACTACAAACACGCAGTTGTCGTAGTGTCCATCGGACTTTTATTATTAGTTTATTCTCTCTATCTAATGTTTTGCTGTTGCGGTTTCGCCTCCATTACCTGTTTTCTGTTGACTCTTGTCACGTTACGATTGCACACTGTCATTATCTCCGAATCGAAGACGAAAGGATACGTTCTGAGACATGAGGACCGTTTTACTTCCCGTAGAAAGTACGTTTCGCATTGAAGCATTCCAATAACCCAACAGGTTCTGGTTTTATCACACTTTTCTTATTACCCATTTTGACAACGCGAAGTTTGGAGTATTGATAGCTATTGTGGAATGTATTGGCATGAAAATATGTTTAGAGGTCTCATGTCATGTCTCCTATGTGAATCGTAGGCAGTAATACAGTCATCTGAACATGTATTGTTACGGAAATCACCGTCTAAATCTAAGAAATATGATATGTTCATGATTGGCGGTTTAATACTTCTGGCCCTACTTCATCGCATCTCCATTCCATACTATATCGCTTCCTTACCATTCCCCCCGCACGACGAATACCTTCCCAAACTAAACTATTATTATATAGTAAATATATATTATTATCTATTTCATGTATTCAACTTAACCCACATACTATGCACCCACCGCAATGTCATGCCATGTTGAGGCTTCGTATTAGAGAGGTGATATGATTGAGATGTATAAATTAACCTTCGAATTGTATGATGCACGTAACTACCTCTACCCATGTCAGAAATGGTAGCAGGACTTAGGGCCATAGTAAAAATGTCGTCTTTCCAGTACGAGCAAATAACATTTTGTCACAACTTTCTCGCGAATCGTGTTATAAGCATACGGAATAGTTTTTTCCTGATCGAGTCGAGAACTCGGCCAACTTGCACATGTTTGGAAGAATAATAGACAATTATTGGAACGAGCGGGAGATTGTAACTTTCTCATTTGACTCTGACGATAGAGTCAACATGAAAAGAAACGAACCAAAGTTGGCACATTTTGAGCCATAAAATCGTATGTTTTCCAGTCCATTCGAATCATTCTCTTGTTATTTCTTTCTCATTAATGAATCATTCTCACAATAGAATAATTTGTTAGCGAGAAGCTCTGTGTTCCTCCATTTGAGGACCAAACGAAAAAAAAACTTGACCCTCGAACCATACACAAGGAATCGCTCCATCGAAGATGTTTGTCCTCAACGATAAGTGTATTATTGAAGCTTGTGCATGATTTGATTCAACAGCCAGTGTAAAGAAAGAAATTCACACACAAGAGGAGACTATGGCATTTTTCATTTTTTTTTGCAAACCACTTCCGTGTCCCCTCCGAAATGTGAAACTCCATATGGAGAATAAATCACTTTCCTAAACCTTTTTAATGCCCTTTTTGGGTTGCAATGTGAGCCTTATTATTCCTTTTCATACACTGGCTATGCCAGACTGTCCACTTGTTCGGAATCAAATTTTAGAATTTGGAATTCATTTGAAATAACTCATCTTGCAGCTCGAAGCTGAATTGCATGAATATTCAATGAAAATGAAAACAGAAACATGATGTAACAAAATACTAAAATAATAAAACTATATGAAAGAGTCACAAAATCAAACAACATGCAGTAGAGGCAAGAGGGAAAAACTACACTTGTGGCACCTGGTGAGAAAGGGATTGAACTATCGTACCGACTACTTGACCTGCACCTAAAATCCCCGACAAAAGTAATGAAACAAAATACTAGACGAGCTTCAATTGTTGCCAACGGAGGCTGAACTGACACCCCGCCCCGACCCTGGCAGTGTGCACTCAACATTGAAGGGAGGGGGGGGGGGCGGGTTTTGTTTCAGTTACTTTTATTACGGATAGTCTGTATATATGGTTATTGTTAGCAGTATAGTATGACTGTAGTGAATAAACATGAATAAATGATCGATTCTTAAAATGACTGCTGAGTGTTCACAGGGTTATCCACTATCTTTTGGCCAGCATGTTCATGATGTTATCTGAGACATAGGGTGTTTATTGAAATTAAGCCGGGAATTAAGTACATTCAGATGTAGATGTGTAATGACAAATTTCAGTGCTTATTGTATTTTTTATGAGAAGGGGTGTTCGTGTTGACAGCTCAGCAACCCTGTGGACACTGTACGAGTTACCCTGACCTCTGAGTTTCACTTGTATTTTCGGCATTTTTTTCAGTTGGGGTGACTGAGAGGTTGGCGTGGCTGGCGTTATGAGGTAGACCTGTCCCACTTGGTGTTTCTCCAGCTCGCCGCTGGCCCTGGTGCGTCGCTTGTACCTTGGGAAGAACCCGACATGTTGTTCGCTAAGGATGATTCCATAATCACATTCTCGGAGAGTCTCCTTATATACTGTATTCCGTGCGTGAATACATGTGAACAAAAGTTTTGAAATACCGCATGTAAGTAGGCTACTTATGCCCCCCTCACCCACCCACAAGTTGCCCTACCACAAAATGACCAAGTAATTTGGAAATAGGGTACACGTCACCACTTAGCATTCTTGCACGCTCAATCCACCACTAAGCCAAGATGAATAGTTACCATTGTAATCCCCATGTTGCCATGGACACCCAGGTGGTGAATGTACTCCTGCAGTGATGACATATGACACTACTAGACCGCGCACGCGCATTCATCTGTTCGACTTGCCACAGCTAATTGAAACACGTACACATCGACGCCCCATTTATGTACGCTATACCCATTTGTACAGCGCTCCGACAATCGCGATAATGCGATTGTTGTGTAATTGCATATGCTACCCTCGGTTGGTATCGAACCACGCAGAATACCGCACAGAACATATTTGGCATAATGAGAGGGTGCAGATGCACCGCGTCGTTAATTGTGCGAAGGGAACCCATCGGGCCAATTTTGTTCATTTATTCGACTTGACTGACATTTTCACACTTTTATTGGGCAGAATTCCCTAAGGCGCATAAGGCTACGTGAACCAAACACACTGGTGAGTGTAATGCATGACCTGTTGTGTCGCTTTTCTGAACGTCTAGTCTGTTCGTTCATCCTACTGGTGTTGCTACACTTCTTTCCAGCCCAGAGGGGGCCGTTTCCATCCGTCCTTCTCAGTCCTACGGGTTGTCACTCTCCGTTCGTCGGTTCATCCGCTGCCCGGTGATGCTTGTTTTCGTTGCTTTGTCCAGCTTCCACGTTGTATCTCCGTCTGTGTGGTCGGTAGCTCGATGCGGTCTGTTGGGGTGAAAAGTGATCTGCAAATCTGTTCTGGACCCCCTCAGTCTGGTAACATCAATCGCAGTCGCCTGAGTAAAATCGCAACCTGTTGAGAGAAAAATGAGAGCAGAATGATCGGTTGAATAGATATTTTATCAATATGTACTTCTCCCATAGGACTGTATGTATATTTTCGCAGAGCTGGTCCCACGACATGCGTGTGCAGAATGGCTGCTTTTGATATATTAGGAAATCTTATGTTTCATTTTGCTACGTCAAGCTACAAGACGGTACAAGTTCACCTCCTTTTGGCCTCAACACACAGACGAGTGACATAAAACTAATTCTAATATGTCATCCCACTTGACCATAATTCCTGTGATAATCGAAGTTTGAGGGTACAACGCCCATTTTCTCACAAGGTACTGTTCCGGCCGGCCACCTGAGATACGATAAGACACACATATTCTTTACAGAAAAGAGAAGAGAACGTTGTCGCTATCATCTCTCTGATATATTCACATCCAATGGGAGTATTTTTGTTTTACTAACATTCTGTTCTTTTTCGGGGGGACGGTGTCATAATTGTTTGCCTCGGTGGATTCCGGAGTTAACCTTGTATAAATCCCGGGGTACCCCCAAACTTCGATTAATCCCATGACTTATAATCTAGTGGGATGTCCCATTAAATAGCTTTCTATGGCTCTCCCGTCTGTGTGTTAAGGGCAAAAAACGAGGTGGACTTTGTCTTTTTGTCTTTTCTATGTAGCTGACGTCGCAAAATGAAACATAAAATATCAGAAGCATCATCTGCAAACACGTGTCGTGTGGCATAGTCTGCGGAAATATACAATCAGTTGAAGACGAGAAGTATATATTGATAAAATATCTATTCAACCGATCATTACGCTTTCTTTTTCCTCTCAAACAGGTTGCAATAATCCTAGGGGCGACTGCTATTGATGTACCGACGGCGGTCCCGGGACAACCTCTCACATGAGTTGGTAATATTCATTTGGGGTAGCACTAACGAATCACTGCTTTCGATCACCTCTTGTTGCCCTCATTTTTGCAGATCACTTTCCCAAACCAACAGAGCGCATCGAGCTACCGACCAAACAGACGAGCTAACAACGGGAAGCTGTACGAAAGCCAACGAACCAGCATCATAACCGGGCAGCGTGATGACCGACGACGGAGAGTGGCAACCCGTAGGACCGAGAATGACAGATTGAACTGCACCCTGGCTGACAGACCGAATTTAGCCACCCATTAGGATTACGAACAGACTAGCGTTCAACAGCGACAAAACAGTCATGTATTACACTCACCCGTGTGCTTTGGTTCACATATGCCTATGCGTCTTCTGGAATTCTGTCCCAATAAAAGTCGTTGAAAATGTCAGTCAAAAGTCGATATAATTGAATTGAACCCTATTTGTTTTTTCTTGCATTACATGCGTTCTGAAAAACCGAAAAACTTCTAAGCTAATAGGCCTCTCTCTCTCTCACCTGAGTCAGCTGGCACATCCCCAGGACTTTGACTGATTCCAAAACGCATTCGCATGAGATAAATGCCCGAAATAAAAGCCACATTGAATAATTTAGTATATGCATTGCAACTCCGTGCATGTATACGGTAAACCGTTCCTGATCACCTGTGCGTTGGTCGCTAAATCATCACCGCTTTGATATATTTCCCATTCAAATGGGTATTTTTGTTTTACTACATTCTTTCTCTTTCCTTTCGACATTGTTATGTTCTATCTCAGGTGGGGGCCGTCCGAACAGTACCTTGTGAGAAATAGCACGAGTACCCCCCCCCCCCAACTTCGATCATCACATGAATTATTGTCAGTGGGATGTCATAACTTAGAATTAGTTTTATGGCACTCCCGTCTGTGTGTTAAGGGCAAAAAGAGGTGGACCTATACTGTCCCTTGTAGCTTGAGGTAGCAAAATGAAAACATAAGATTTCTTAATATATCAATAGAATCCATTCTGCGAAGGCGTGTCGTGGGACCAGTTCTGCGAAATATACAATCAGGTCAATAAGTGAAGTACATATTGATAAAATATCTATCCCGAAACATTCGCTTCTCATTTTTTCTCTGAACAGGTTGCGATTTTCCTCAGTCACCTGCGAATGATGTTACCAGACGGCGATCCCCGAACCAACCTCTCGTCACAAGATTGTAATAATCATTTGCGTAGCACATAGAAAGGATATCTGCTCTCTTTTCACTTCCGTTTTCTCATTTTGCAGATACTTTCCTCACCCACCAAGCGCATCGACTTCTCGACCAAACAGACGGAGCTACAACGTGGCTGACGTTGTGAAGCAACGCAACAAGCATCACCGGGCCGCGTGATGAGCGACGGGACTTAGGTGGCACCCGTAGGACTGAGGCGGATCGACCTTCCACCCTGGTGCTGACAGACGATGTATCCACACACCAGTAGGATGAACGAACAAACTAGACGTTCAGAACAGCGACACAACAGGTCATTATTTTAACAAAAAAACCCCCTTACCAGTGTGTTTGGTTCACATAGCCTAGGCGCCTTGGGGAATTCTGTCAAATAAAAGTTTGAATATGTTAGTTCAAGTCGATATAATTGAGTTGAAGCACCCTATTTGTCATTCTTCATTACATGCATTCTGAACTGTCATAAGCTAATAGGCCCCTCTCACCTGTTAGACTGCAACATGAATATTCCCAGGAATTCAGACGTGATTCCAAAAACGTATTTGCATGAGATAAATGCACGAAATCAAAGCCACATTGGCTATTTAGTATATGCATTGCAACTCCGTGCATATCTGAGGAACCTTTTTCTTATCACCTGTGGCTTTTGTCGAATCACTCTCGGTATATTTCCCATCAAATGGAGTATTTCTGTTTTAACTGACATTCTCATTCTCTTTTCTGTCGAAAATGTTTTGTCTTTTCGTATCCTCAGGTGGGCGGTCGGAGCAGTAACCCTTGAGCGAAATGCTCGTTGTACCCTGAAACTTCGATTATCAAAGGAATTATGGTCAAGTAGAGTGGATAACATATTAGAATAGTTTTTTATGTCACTCCCTCTGTGGTTAAGGCACAAAAGAGGTGAAATTGTAGGGGAGAATGGGGATAGTTGACCAGCAGGCAAGTTGAGGCCACCCCCATATCTCAAGACTGAAGAGGGCAAAATTCCAATCTATTTCACTTACTCAACTTCCCCATATTGCACTTTGCACCCCACCCCACCCCGCGCCACATGAACTCGGCCACTTTTTACAGTAGTCCGGGCTGACAACCCTATCGTCCTTCTTATTTTGCCAGTTGAAGCGTTTAGTTTCATGAGTCATCTTGGCTAAGAATTTCCTCGAAATTTTTCATCGCACGAAAAGCACCCATCTGCTTTCAATCTACATTCAGAATCTTGCTAGGAGCATTTTTCTTCCGCCGGCGTCTATCAGGATATTTTAGCTAGCCGTTTGCGTGATATTGGTTTGGATTTATTTCCCGCTCGATCCCGTTTGGCGTAAGTCCATATTAGCCTAGGATGCTCCTAGCACAATAGGGTTGTGCAGGGCTCCCCCCGTAGCCTAACACACGTGGGTGTGTGGTCTCCTATTGTGTTAGGTTTCGTAGGGGGATGTGGTCCGGGGGTTTCCCTAGCTGAGCCCCCAACCCCCCTCTCCCTCCCATTCCTTGGGTTTTTCCCCTTCCCTCCTGTCCCATTCTCAGGTGGGTGTGTATCTCGCGCGCGGCGCGCTAGGGAATGTTACGCAAGGACGGGTGAGAGCGGGAATGGGGGGGGGGGGGTACTTGGTCGTTAACTTGGCTTGGAGTCTAAGTTAAATCGTACTCTTTCGGAGCTTCGTTAACGGCCGATACTTGTATTTTGTATAGTTAACTGCAATACACTACGGTGATGACATTTCGCATATCATGACGGAAGTGATTCCTTCTGTGATATGCTTGTGTATACCGTTCGTTATCGGGTGATGGTTTGTATTTTTGTATATTCTGATACTGCAATACACTCGTAATATGACATTCGCTGATCATGTTCGGAGTGACATTCCTAGTTGTGATATTGTTACCCGGCCGATGATTTGTATTTTGTTAGTCTTATACAGCAAGTACTGCAAATACAGCACTAGTATTATGACATATCGCATTATCAGGTCGAATGATCCTATCTTGATATCATAGGTATACCGTGCCTTATCGGGCTGATGTTATGATGTTTAATCTTATACTGCAATACACTCGTATTCGGGCATTATCACAGTTCATGCGTTCGTTAATATCGGCTGATGTTAGGTATGTGTATAATCTTATACTGCAATTACACTCGATTGAAAATCAAATTTCATGTCGGAAGGGATTTCTATTTGTGATATTGTTATTGTATATCGTCGGGCGAGGAGGTATCCTGAAGGATATTTCAGTATCGGTGATGTTATGTAGTTTGTATAATCTTATACTGCAATACACTCGTATTATGACATATCACATTTCTGTCGGAAGTGATTCCTATTTGTGATATTGATTGTATATCGTCGGAGGAAGTATTTTTTTTTTTTTTTTTACTCTGAAGGTATTTTCCGTTAGGGGGACTTTCCTCCAGATACGGGAAAGTGTTGCGGCTACCGGACCTTCCGGCCATTCTGCTACCTGGGACAGAGGACGCTGTGAGGCGCCGCTTGTCTACGAAGAAAAAAAACCTAACGACGGCAGAGAGACACAGTGATATGCGGCGCTCGAAGAAGAGGGACGTTTCCGAGCTTGGCCCCTTCCGGGGCGCGTGGGCAGGTGCTCCTTAGCACGTGAGTCCACAGGATAGACTCTGGGCCCCAGGGCATGACCCTTAAAGCGGGCGGGGCGGCCGAGGTGGCTCGTCTCGCACGTCGAGGGAGGCCGGCTCTGCGGGCATTCCCGGCGCCGGACTCGAACGGGGTGTCGTTACACTCCAGGACGGTCCGGAGGTCGAAAGGTGAGGTCGGGGCGACCAGGCGGGGCGGGCCGAGGGTGGATAGTCTTTGCCTGGTCCAGGCCCTACTGGTAAGGTCGGCCGCCGGCCCGGCCGGGTCCGAACGGGTGTCGGGACACCTCGGACGGCCCGGGGGTCCAGACAGGAGAGTCGGGGCCGGCCAAGCGGGCCCGAACGGGGGCACGAGCGCACTCACACTTGGGCCGGCCCGGAACGGTAACGACAGTGAGAGGGTCGGGGCCGGCCCAAGCCGGGCTACGAACGGGGGTGGTTGGTTTACACATCGGGACGGCACGTGGGTCCCGACAAGCTAGGTCGGGGGCCGGCCAGCAGGTCGAACGGGGGGTGTTACACTCGGGAAGGCCCGGGGGCCGACAAGCAAGGTCGCGGGGCCCCGGCCCAGCCGGGTCCGATCGGGGTGTGGTTACACCTCGAAAACAACGGCCCGGAGGTCCCCGACGATGTGCGTTCGAAACGGTCCCCGCGGACGCGGATCCGGCGGGCCGATACGGCTCAGGCATCAGACCAGCGCTAGGGGACCAGGGATCCAGGGGGACCAGGGATCGATCCAAGCCATACAGCACAGCCTACATCGTAACATCTCCCCAGGAATGTCTCTGCTCGGGTTCGGATAGCGGCTAGGCAGAGAAGTTTCCATTGGATAGCCAAGCCGCGAGCACTACGGGGGCGAGTTTCAAACCAGTTCGGCCGGTTTTTCAGACAGTTTAGAGCGGCCGACGTTCGGGGCCGTACGGCTTGACGCTCTTGGACCCTCCCGGCCTCCGCGTAGGGGAGGTTGAGGCGCGGCGGCCCTCAGGACTTCAGCTGTGGGGATTAGGGGCAAGGGGGGGAGGAGGACGACAAGACGCTCCCCGCTAACGAGATCTCTCGGGGTACGAGGCAGGCCGTCCGAAACAGCCGTAGCGCCGGGAGTCGCTTGTCAGGCATTGAGACTCAAGTGGAGCAGCGTGTGTTCCACACCCAGGAGCGGCGAGGCTATTACCCGCCGAAAGTCCTCGGGGGTCGAGGGACAGCATCCTTGTTATGGTGCCGTTGATCCCCGCTAACCTAGAGCGAGATAGCGCTGGCGGTCCTTTTTCGGCGAGGGGACGTGTAAGTACCGCATCGCCAGAGACTGTTCTCGGTCTCTCGACATGGTTACTACGTCGGACCAGACTTCGCTACGCTGCCGCTATACAAGTGCCTCTATCGCGTTCGGTGGTCACAGTGGCCTCCTCATCCATGGCCAGTCTGTCAGACTTGAGCGCGGTTGACTTAAGGCCGACGGACAGCGCACAGGGCCTGGTGCCCAGCCGTTCGGTAAGAGTTGCATTCAGTCAGCCATCCATCGCGGGGCCGGGGCCTCCTCGCGGGTATTTCGAAGAAGTGCGGCTAGCGGGAATGAAATAAATTAAGTCCCGAAGGGAGCCGACTTGGAAGGAGGTATTCCACCACAGGTCTACGTCAGGATCGTATAAGCAATCCCGCCTAGACTAGGGATCCGCTCGGGTCAGCGGCGGGGTTTGCTGCGGCCGCCAGGAGCGCCACCCCTGCAGAGTCGGATCTCTTTAAAGGAAATCAGCGGGCTCGCGGCGGCCACTGATGCGGAAGACTCCTAGTGTTCGCAGGCGAAGGGACCTCCTATTAGCATGCCCCCCCCCCCGGGCGGAAGGCCACCGGGGCGGAATTGCAGGCCAAGATCTAGCGACACAGTACAGCCGTGCCAGTCGAGGACCAGGGCGTATTCCGGTCAGGGTCGGCCTTCCAAGCGTTACTGCTTCCGTGGGAGAGAATAGCAGTTGGCTACCTCCTCGGGGTTCTTACTAGGCCCACTCTCGCTCACCTCCGTAGCCGAGACTCTAGAGTCTCGCCTACATAGACAGCTACTGAAGATAGGGGGGGATCAACAACTGGAACCGGCCGGCTATAACTGCCGGGAGTTTGGCGGCCGGGAATACGTCTCGCCTTGTTAGGCCTACTTGACCAAGCCGACGTCCTCGCGGACGTCCTCGTTCTATGACGGAGTTAGGTCTCGTTCAGCTTTTCCGTGGACCCTATTACTTTTTTGGCCGAGTTAGCACCTTCAAGCGCACGCGCTTTCCCCGAGGCCGGCACGTTCGCTCGATCGACCCGACCTGTCAGCTGAGAGACAGAACCATCGGCCCGTTTACGGAGCATCCGGCTCACCCCGAGGTAGACGTGCTCTCTGCAGCCGTCTCGGCCGTCTACTCCGTGGACCAATGGCTTACTTCGACACAGTCATCACCTTCACGTCGGACGCGCTTCCCCGAAGCCAGCACCTTCGCTCGACGACCCGCCCTTGTTCCGCTGAGAGACAGAACCACGGCACGTTTACGGGAGCAGCCGGTCACCCGAGGGAGCGTGCTCTCTGCCGGACGCTCTGCCGTCTACTCAGTGGACCCCATGGCTTACTTCACGCAGTCATCCCCTTCAAGTCGGACGCGGTGGGGTTTTTTCCTGAAGCAGCACGTCGCCGACCGACCGCCCCGTTCGCTGAGAGACCAGAACGTCCGGCCCATTACGGAGCAACCGGCTTACCCCGAGTAGCCGTGCTCCCTACAGCCGGCCCTGTTAAAGAACGGGTAGGCCGACCCGCTGAAAGCGGAGTGCCACGGTGGGGGGCGTTCTGTGTTCCTAGCCGTGATTTGTCTCACTAGAGACTCCAGAGCGGGTCTGCCCGTCAGAGCCGTGAACCATCTCGTCCGGCCTTCCCGAACCGGGTCTGCCCTCCGGAGCGTGGTTAGGCTCTCCAGAGCCGTGAACGCTCTGTCGGCGTCTCGGCGTGTGTCACCTCTTCCGACCCTCCGGAGCTTTGGTCGGACTTCTTCGGCCTCGGATTTAGATGGGCTCGCCGAGCCGATGGTCGGCCTTCCCGGTTTCCAGTTCCGTGGTCTGACTCTATCAGCCGCCTGGGCCAGGACGTTGCTCTCCCGGGACGAGGGTTAGCCCTACCGACCACCGGAGCCTTCATCCCACTTTCCGCCCTCCTGGGCCAGATCAACCCTCCCGAGCCCCGGGTTTTCGACTTTCCGTATCTCTGGAGTCGCGGATCGACTCTTCAACCCATCCGAAGCCAGCTCCCCTGCGCAGTGGTTCGCTCATCACGGGCTGCTAGCGGAGCCCGACTCTTCCTGCCTCCTGTGTGAGAATCGGCTACAGAGGCCGAAGATCGGACCCGCCGACTCACCAGAGCAGTGGTCAGTCTCTTCTTCCTGCCCTCGTGGGTGAGATCAGCTCTACGGAGCTGAGGATCGGACCTGCCGCCTCTTCCAGAGAACAGTGGTTCGACTCTTCCTGCCAGCTCCCCTGAGCCTCGATCCCCTGGGATTGGGTCATCCCGAGATTCCAAGCCGTAGTCCCGCTCTCCTGCCTTTCCTAGTGAGGCGGCTACCGAGCAGAGGATCGAGGCCTGCCGACTTTTTGACATCTGAGCAAGATGACTCTCCCGAAGCCGTGGGTGGGCTCACCCGTGATCCGACTCTGTAGGCCCTCCCGGGCCAGATTGGTACTCCAAAGCCTGCGTGCAGAAGCCGCGCACCCTACTCTTCGGAACCAGTCGAACCAGTCAGTCTTCGAGGGCGGCTGGGTCGACCCCACGGCGGGTTCGTGGGTGGGTTCACACGTCAAGAGACTGACCTCTGCACCCGTCGGAATTCATCCACGTTGGAGGAGTCAGGTGTGGGGGTCCGGTGCGGTCACGGCACGGGTAATGCCTTAGGTGAAAACGAAGTTCGTTCGTTAACGTACTCAACTCTTCTTCCTAGGTAGGCAGCTTTTCTCTCCGCATCGAGGCTTTCTCATTCCGTGGGATAGAGAGCCTCGCAAAAAGGCCGCATATCTTGAGCAGGGTTTCGCTCGGGTTCACAATGTCACTACCCCGTTGCACCGCGAGCTGGACGAGTCGGCCCTCCTCGTTCTCCCGAAGAGACGCTTGTGTTCGCGAGACGGTCACAACAGGTCATGTATTACATCACCAGTGTGTTTGTTCACATAGCCTATGCGCCTTGGGGAATTCTGCCAATACAAAGTGTTGAAAAATGTTGAGTCAAAGTCGAATATAATTGAATATGATCGAACTGCTCCCTGGGCTGGACCAGCCCGATGTAGCCCCACAGTAGAATGAACGAACGGATAGACGTTCAGAACAGCGACACAACAGGGTTCATGCATTACACTCACCAGTGTGTTTGGTTCACCATAGCTATGCGTCTCAGGAATGATGCTCCATAAAATTGTGGAAATGTTAGTCAAGACGGAATATGATTTGAAAGTGAACCATGTCGGTTAGGTTGCATTACATTGCGTCTGAACCGAAACTGTCCTAAGCTAAAATGCACCACTCACATGATCACTGCAAACAACGCATTTGATGAGATAAATGCCCCGAAATAGAAGCCACATCGAATAATTTTGTAAAGGCATTGCAACTCCGTACATATATACAGAGTGGTTTACCGTTTCTGATAACTTGTGCGTTTGTCGCTATCAGTCTTGCTATTATTCCCATCAAATGGGAGTATTTTTGTTTCACAAACATTCCCTCCTCTTTCCTGTCGACATGGTTAGTATTTCGTATCTAGGTGGGCCGGCCGAAACAGTTACCTTGTGAGAAAATGCACGACAGGACCCCCCAAACTTCGATCATACATGAATTATGGTCGAGTGGGAAGTCATATTCGAAATAAATTAGTTTTTGATGGCACGCCCGTCGTGTGTTAGGGCAAAAAAGGTGGACGTACGGTCGTGTTTGACGTAGCAAAATGAAACATAAAGATTTCTATGACTCAAAAGCAGCCACATCTGCAAACGCGTTGTCTTGGGGCGAGTTCTGTGAAAATAACAATCAGTTCAATAAAGAGTACGTATGATAAAGATCTATGCACCCCGACCATTCCGGCTCATTTTTCTGCAACAAGTTCGATTATCCTCAGGCGACTGCGATTGATGTTACCAGATGGCGGTCCCAGAACCAACCTCGCCACATGGGTTGTCATATATCTGGGTAGAAAATAAAACGAAATCTGCTTTATTTCACCCTTGTGTTCTTCATTTTTGCAGATCATTCTCACCCCAACAGACCGCATCGAGCTACCGACAAACAGCCGAAGCTACAACGTGGAAGCTGGGCGAAGCAACGAATAAGTATCACCGGGTGCAGCGTGGATTAAACCGACGAAGGGAGAGTGGCGCCACGTAGGACTCAGACAGCGGATCGAATCACCCTGGGCGGACAAAAACGAGTAGCCACATCAGTAGGATGAAACGAACGACTAGAGTTCAGAAAGCGCGAACCCCAACAGGGTCATGTATTACACTCACCAGTGCTTGGTTTGGGTCACATAGCCTAGCGTCTCAGGGAATGCTGTCCAATAAAAGTGTGAAATGTAGTCAAAGACGAATATGATTTTGAAGTTGAACCGTTGTTATGTTGCATTACATGCGTCTGAACCGAAAACTGGATAAGCTCATAGGCCCCTCTCAACTGATCAACTGCAACATTGAAATTCCCCAAGAATTTGACGTGCACCACACACACAAACACGCATTGCCTGAGATAAATACCCGAAATAGAAGCCACATTGAATAATTTGTACAGGCATTGCAACTCCGTGCATATACCTGCAGGTACGTTTCTGATCACCTGAGCGTTTGTCGCTATAACCTCTCTGAGGTATTCCCATTCAATGGGAGTATTCTTGTTGACGCACATCTCTCCTCTTTCTGTACGACATTGTTGTCTTTTCGTATCGCAGGGGGGCCGGCGAACAGTACTTGGGAGAAAATGCACGGAATACCCCAAACTTCGATCATCAAATGAATTGTGGTCGAGTGGGATGTCATATTATAGAATTAGTTTTTATGGCATTCCCGTCTGTGTGTTAAGGGCCAAAAAAGAGGTGGAACCGGTACGTTCTTGAGTTGACGTAGCAAAATGACTAAATAGGTTAATGTATCAAAAGAAGACAATCTGCGGAACGCGTGATCGTGGGACCGGGTTTTTCTGCGAATATTAATCAGTAAGAGAAGTACATATTGATAGAATATTATTCAACCGACCATTCGGCCTCTCTTTTTTTTCTGAACAGGTTGAGATTTTCCTCAGGCGACTGGGATTAATGTTACCAGACTGGCGGGTCCCAGAACCAAACTCGGCTATGAGTGTTGTAATCTCATTTGGGTAGACATAAAACGAATAACTGCTTTTTTTCACTTCACCTCTTGATGTGTTCATTTCATTCCAGATCACTTCCACACCAAAGACAGCACGAGCTACCAAACTAAACAGGACGGAGCTACAATGTGGAAGCTGGGACGAAGCAACGAACGAAACAAAACATCCACCGGGCAGCGTGATAAACGTGGATAAACCGACGAACGGAGAGTGGCCACACGTTAGGACTGAGAAGGAGGACTGAAACGCACCCTGGCAAAGACCGATGTAGCCCCACCAAAGATGAAAGAACAGACTAGACGTTCAGACAGCGACACAACGGGGCAATATAACCTCAACATGTGTTTGGTTCACATAGTCTATGGCGTCTTAGGTAAATTCTGTACCAATAACTAATGTTTGAAATGTTAGTCAAAGTCGAATATAATGAATGAAAAACCCCGTTGTTATTCTTGCATTACATGCGTTCTGAACCGAAAACTGTCATAAACTAATAGGGCTCGTCTCACCTAATCAGCTGCAACATCGAATTTCCCCAGGAAATTCGACGTGATTCCAAAAAATGCATTCGCATGGAGATAAATGCTCCTCCCGTCATAGTGGGCGGTTACGTTGTCTGATCACATTGTGCGTTTGGCGCGATCATCTCTCTGATATTTTCCATCAAATGGGAGTAATTTGTTCACTAACATTCTCTTCTCTTCTGTCGAACATTGTTTTCTTTTGTATCTCGGGTGGCCCGCCGGAACAGTACCTGTGAGAACTGCACGGAGTAACCCAAATTTTGACTATCACATGAATCATGGTCTAGAGGGATGTAATATTAGAATAGTTTAATGGCACTCCCGTTTGTGTGTTAATCGCAAACAAGAGGGTGGACTTTAACTGTCTTGTAGCTTGACGTAGCAAAATGAACATCAGATTTTTTCCTAATATATCAAAAGCAGCCATTCTGCGAACGCGTGTCGTGGGACCAGTTCTGTGAAAATATACATCAGTTCGATAATTGAAGTACATATTGATAAATATTTATTCAACGATCATTGCTCTCATTTTTCTTCACAGGTTTGCGCATTCTCCTCAGGCGACTGCGATTAACGTTACCAGACTGGCGGCGTCCCAGGACCAATCTCGGCACATGAGGAGTTTGTAATATTCATTTGAGTAGCACATGCACGAATATCTGCTTTCTTTCACCTTCGTTGTTATGATTTATGGAGATCACTTTTCACCCTAACAGACCGCAATCAGCTAACGACCAAACAGCGGAGATACAACGTGGAAGCTGGACGCCGAAGGCAACGAAAACAAGCATAACCGGCAGCGTGGATAAACGACGAACGGAAGAGTGGCACTCCGTAGGACTGAAAAGGGACGGATTGACCTGCACCCTGGGCTGGACAGACGATGTAGCCACACAGTAGGATGAACGACAGAATAGACGTTCAGAACAGCGACACTACAGGTCATGTATACATCACCAGTGTGTTGGCTTCACATAGCCATGGTCTTAGGAACGCAATCAATAAAAATGTTTGAAAAAATGTTGTCAAAGGTCGAATATAAGAAGTGAGTTGAACATTGTCTGTTATTGTTGCATTACATGCGTTCTGAACCGAAAACTTTCATAAGCTGATAGGCCCCCTCTTACCCGATCAGCGGCCAACATTGAATTTCCCAGGAATTTGACGTGATTCAAAAACGCATTTGGCGATGAGATTATTGCCCGCAATAGAAGCCCCATTGAATAATTTTGTACAGGCATTGCAACTACGTGCATATATCCGAGGCGGTACCGTTTCTGAATCCCTGTGCGTTTGGCGCTATCAACACTTTGATAATCCCATTAAATGGGAGTATTTTGTTGTACTAACATTATTTCTCTTTTCTTTCGACATTGTTTGTCTTTCGTATTTCAGGTGGGCCGGCCGGAAGGGTACCTTGTGAGAAATGTACGGAGTACCCCCAAACTTCGATCATCACATGAATTATGGTCGAGTGGGAAGTCATATTATAGATTAGTTTTTATGGCACTCCCGTCTGTGTGTAAGAGCCCATTAAAAGGTGGACTATACTGTCTTGTAGCTTGACCGTAGCAGATGAAACATGAGATGGCTTAATATCAAAAGCAGCCATTTTGCAAAACGCGTGTCGTGAGACCGTTCTGCGAAAAATATACAATCAGTTCAATAAGAAAAGCACATATTGATGAAATACCTATTCAACGATCATTAGGCTATCATATTTTTCTCTCAACAGGGTGGGATTTCCCTCCAGGCGACGGCGATAGATTTTAAACACGAGACTGGCGGTCCAAGAACCAACCTCGGCACATGAGTTTGAATATGCCTTGGGGTAGCACATAAAACGAATATTACTTTCTTTCACTCTTGTTGTTCTCATTTGCAGATCACTTTTCACCCCAACAGACCGCTTCAAGCTACCCGACCAAACGACGGAGCTACAAACTTGAAGCTGGACTAGCACGAAACAAGTATCAACGGGTCAGCGTGATAAACAACGAAGACGGTAGAAGTGGCACCCCCCTAGTCTTGAGAAGGACGGATCTAACTGCACCTGGGCTTGACAGACCTATGTAGCCCACATTAGGATGAACGAAAAGACGGACGTTCAAGACAGCAGCGACACCACAGGTCATTATAACACTCACCATGTGTTTTGGTTTCACTAGCCTATGCGTCTGCGAGAATTCTGTCAAATGGGGACGTGTTTAAAACTGTAGTGGCAGTCAAATATGACTGAAGTTTTAACCTCTGTCTGTTATGTTTTGCACGTACATGCGTTTCTGAAACCGAAAACTGTCATAACCTAATATGCCCCCTCACCTGATCAGCTGCAACATTGAATTTCCCCAGGAATTTGACGTGATTCCAAAACCGCATTTGGCCATGAATAAATAGAAGCCACATTGAAAAATTTTTTGTACAGGCATTCACAGCAAACTCTCCGTGCATATATCCGAGGTACCATTTTCTGATCACCTGTGGTTTTGTCGCTATCACTTCCTCGATGTTTCCCATCAAATGGAGTCTTCTTTTTTTACTAACATTCTCTTCTCTTTTCTTTCGACATTGTTAGTATTTTCGTATCTCATGTGGGCCGCCGAACAGTACCTTGTTGAGAAATGCACGGAGTACCCCCTCAAACTACATCACCACACACATGAATAATAGTCGAGTGGGATTTCATATTATAGAATTTGTTCGATGGCACGCCCGTCGTGTTTTAAGGGCAAAAAAAGTGGACTTTTACTGTCTTGTCTTGAACGTAGCAAAAGATTCTTAATGAATCAAGAGCAGCCATCTGCAAACGCGTGTCTTGGGACGAGTTCTGTGAAAATTCACAGTATTCAAAGTACATATTGATAAAAGATCTGTTCAACCGACCCTTCCCGCTTCATTTTTCCACTCAGCAAGTTGCGGATTTCTCCTCAGGCGACGGCGATTGATGTTACCAGACTTGCGGTCCAGACAACCTCGCCCACATGAGTTTGTAATATTCATTTGGGTAGCACCATAAAAAGAATATCGCTTTCTTTCCCTCTGTTGTTCCTATTTTGCCAGATCCATTTCACTCCAACAGACCGCTCAAGCTACCGACCAAAAAAGAGCTACAACGTGTAGCTGACGAAGCAAAGAAACAAGCATCACCGGGCAGCGTAATAAACCAACGAGCGGAGAGTGGCACCACGTAGGACTGAGAACGACGGATCGAACTGCACCCTGGGTGGACACACCGATGTAGCCACACCAGTAGGATGAACGAAAGACGGGACGTTCAGACAGAGACACCACAGGTCATGATACACTCACCAGTTGTTTGGTTCACATAGCCTATGAGTTCTTAGGGAACTCTTATCCAATAAAAATGTTGAAAATGTTTAGTTCAAGCAGTCGAATATAATGGATGTGACCCAGTTGCTATTGTTGACATTACATGCGTTTCTGAACCGAAAACTTCAAAGCTGATAGGCCCCTCTTACCCGATCAGATGCTGCAAAGTGAATGTCCTCAGGAATTGACGTGATTACAAAAACGCATTTGCATCAGATATATGCCCGAAAGGACGACCACATGAAGCATTTGTTACAGGCATTGCAACTCCGTGCATTATATCCGATCGTAGGTACCGTTTATGATCACCTGCTGCGTTTGTCGCTATCAACCACTTGATTATATTCCCATTAAATGGGAGTATTTTTGTTTTACTAACTCTTTCTCTTTTCTTTCGACATTGTTTGTCTTTGATATTCTCAGGTGGGCCGCCGACCGACGAAACAGTACCTTGTGAGGAAATGCACGGCGTACCCCCAACTTCGATATAACATGAAGTCTGGTCGAGTGGTGTTCATATTATAGAGGTAGTTGTTATGGCACTCCGTCTGTGTGTTAAGGGAAATAAAACAGGTGGGCCTATATTGTCTTGTAGCTTGACGTAGAAAATTAAACATTAAGATTTCTGAATATATCAAAAGCAGAGCCATTTGCGGAACGCGTGTCGGTGGGACAGTCTGCGAAAATTACAATCAGTTCAATAAGAGAAGTACATATTGACAAAATATATTGCACGTCATTCTGCTCTCCATTTCTCTCAAAACAGGTTGCGATTTTCCTCAGGCGACTGCGATTGCTGTACCAGATTGGCGGTCCCAGACCAAACCTCGGGACATGAGTTTGTGAGATCAATGTGGGGAGCACATGAACGAATACTGATTTCTTTCTCTTTTGTTCTTTGTGCAGATCCTTTTCACCCCAAAAAAGACCGCATTCGAGCTACCGACCAAACAGACGGAGCTAAAACGTGGGGCTGGACAACTAACGCAACTAGCACCACCGGGCTGCGTGAAAAACCGGCGAACGGAGAGTAGCAACTCGGAGGGACTGAAAAGGACGGATTCGAACGCACCCTGGGGCTGGGCAGACCGATTTGTAGCCACACCAGGAAAGGATGAACGAAAACAGGCTAGACGTTAGAACAGCGACATCTACAAGGTAGTATTACAACGCACCAGTGTGTTTGGTTCACATTAGCCTAGCGTCTTAGGGAACTCTATCCAAAAAATGTTGAAATGTTATCAAAGTCAAATATCATTGAAGTTGAACCTGTATGTTAGTGTTGCATTACATGCGTCTGAACCGAAAACTCATATAAGCGAATAGTCCCTCCACCTGATCAGCTGCAACATTGAATATCCCCAGGAATTTGACGTGATTCCAAAAACAAAAAAAAAAACGCAGGTGCATGAGAAATGCCGAAAATAGAAGCGACCATTGAATAATTGTGTAACAGCATTGCAACTCGTGCCATATCCGAGGTACCGTTTCTGGATACTGTGCGTTTGTCGCTGTCATTCTCTGGATATTCCATCAAATGGGAGTGTTCTTGTTTTACTAACATTCTCTTCTTTTCTGTCGACATTGTTAGCATTTTCGTATCCAAGTGGGCCGGAAGACGAAACAGTACCTTGTGAGAAATGCACGGAGTACCCCGCAAAGTTTAGATCCCACATGAATATGGTCGAGTGGGCTGTCATATTAGAATTAGTTGATGGCACTCCCGTTGTGTGTTAATGGCCAAAAAAGGTGGAATTGTATTGTCCTGTCTTGACGCTAGCAAAATTGAAACATAAGATTTTTTAATGTATCAAAAAGCAGCCAATCTGCAGGCCGCGTTGGTAGTGGGACCATTTCTGTGAAAGTCGACAATTCAGTGCAATAAGAGAGAGTACAATGATAAAATCTCTATTCAAACCGACCCAGTCCGTCTCTTCATTTTTCTCTCAAACAGGTTCGCGTGCGTTTCTCAGGCGACTGGTGATTGGATGTTACCAGACTGGCGTTCCAGAACCAACATCGGCACATGAGTTGGTGATATTATTTGGTAAGCACATTAACGAATCTGGCTTTCTCTTGTCAAATCTTGTTTTCTCATTTTTGCAGACTCACTTTTCACCCCAACAGATCGCGCGAGCTATCGACCAAACAGACGGAGCTACAACGTGAGAAGCTGGGCGACAGCAAGAAAACCAGTATCACCTGGCAGCGTGATAAAACGTGATAAACGACGAACGGCGAGTGGGCAACCGTAGGACTGAGAAGAACGGATGGAACTGCACCCTGGGCCTAGACAGACCGATGTGTAGCAACACCAGTAGGATGAAAACGAACAGACTGGACGTGCAGAACGCGCCATAACAGGCCATTATTTACACTCACCAGGGTGTTTGGTGCACATAGCCGATGCGTCTTAGTTAACTTCTATCCAATAAAAATGTTGAATGAAAAATGTTATTCAAAGGTCAATATAATTGAAGGGGAACCCGGGTGTTATTGTTGATCCATGCGGTCTGAATCGAAAACTGTCATAAGCTAATAGGCCCTCTTACCTGATCAGCTGCAACATTGAATATCCCGAGGAATACGACGTGTTCCAAAAAGGCATTTGCATGAGATGTATGCCCGAAATAAAAGCCACGTGAATAAATTGTACAGGCAAATGCAACTCCGTGCATTATATCTGAGGTAGCGTTCTGATCCACATGTGCGTTTGTTGCTACCATCTCTCTGATATATTCCCATCAAATTGGAGTATTCTTGTTTTACTAACATCTCTACTCTTTTATGTCGACATGTGGTCTTTTCGTAGGTCAGGTGGCCGGCCGAAAAAAACAGTACCTTGTGAGAAATGCACAGGAGTACCCCAAATGATCATCTCACATGACTTATGGGCGAGTGGGAATGTCATATTATAGGGAAATAGTTGTTATGCATACTGCCTCGTTGTGTGTTAAGGGCAAAAAAAAGAGGTGGACCTATACTGTCTTGTAGCTTGACGGAAGTAGCAAAATGAAACATGAAATGTCTTAATATAAGCAAAAGCAGTATTTTGCCAACGCGTGTCGTGAGTCCAGTTCTGCGAAAATATACAGTCAGTTCATGAGGAAGTAAATATTATGAAATAGATTTCAACGATAATTAGCTCTCATTTTTTCTCTCAACAGGGGGGGACTTCATCAGGCGACGGGCGATAGATGTCACCGACTGGCGGTCCCAGAACCAACCTCTGGTGGCCTATGCGTCTTAGGAAATTCTGTCTCATAAAAGTCACCATTTGCGTTTGGTTTCCGTAGCCTATGCCCGCCTGCTCATCTCTCGTCTTTAGGAAATTCTGTCCGAAAGTGTTGAATGTTCGTCAAGGTCGAATAAATCGAAGTTGAACCCTACGTTGTTATTCTTGCATTACATGCGTTCTGAAACACTCGCATAAGAATAGCCCCTCTCACCTGAGAGCTGCACATTGAAGTTCCCCGGAATTCACGTGGATTCCAAAAAACGCATGGCATGAGATAAATGCCCGAAAAAAAGCCACTTTAGATAAATTTCGTCTAGGCATTGCAACTCCGTGCATATCTGAGGTACTGTTTGACCACCTGTGCGTTTGTCGTTATTCATCTCTCTGATATATTCTCATCAAATGGGAATACTTTTTGGTTTACTAACTATGCTTTCTCTTTCCTGTCGACAGTATCTCAGGTGGCCGGGACGGATGTGAAATAACCACGGAAGCAACCCAAACCCGTTTCATCACATGAATGTCCAGTTTGGGGTAATATCTAACGAATGGTTGATGGTACTCCTGTCTGGTCTGTTTCTGTCATGGCCAAAACGAAGCGGTCAACTGGTACTGTCTTGAAGCTTGTCGTGGCAAAGTGAAATGCGATTCTATTGAAACAAAGCAGCCATTCAGAAACGCGTGTGTAGGTGGGCAATCAGTTAATCAGAGTTGAATAAGTACATATTAATGAGGATATCTATTCGACCGATCATTCTGCTTTCATTTTTTCCTCAAAGATTGCGGTTTCCTCAGGCGACTGAGATTAAGGGTTTCTTCAGACTGGCGGTCCAGAACCAACCTCGGCCACATTGAGGTTGTGATTTCAGGCGGTGAAACATATAACGAATACTGTTTTTTTCTCACCATTGTTCTAATTTTGCAGTACTGCCACCCAAAAGGCGCATGAGCTACTGACCAAACGACCGAAGCTACCAAGTGAAGCTGGACAACATCAATGGAAACAAGAAGCATCACCGGGCAGCGTGATGAAAGTGGACGAACGGAGAGTGCACCCTATGCGCGCTGAGGAGAGGACGGATCGGACACACCCTGGGGCGGGACAGACGATGAACCTCACCATTAGGAGGGACGAACAGACCAGACGGTTAGAACAGCGACACAACAGGTATGTTTACACTCGCAGTAGTGTGTTGGTTTTATAACCTATGGTCTTGGGAATTCTGGTCCGATATCAAAATGTTATTGAAAATGTATGTTGTCTTATGGTAATGACGGTAAACTCTATCGTTCATTCTTGCATTATATGCATCTGAACCCGAAAAAACTGATAAGCTAATAGGCTTCCCCCCCCCCACTTCATTAGCCCTGCATATGAATTTCCCCAGGAATTCAAAAACGTGTGATTTACAAAGAGACAAAAACGCCATTCGCATGAGATAAATGCCCGTGTTGTTGCTCACCCCTCTCTTACATTTCCCATCACATGGGAGTATTATGTTTACTAACATTTCTTCGTTCTCGACATGGTTCGTTTTTTCGTTCCTCAGGTTGGCCGGCATAACAGTACCTCGTGCGAAATGCGCGAGTACCCCCAATTCCTCGATCAGCACTTTTCACAATTATCGTATCGTGGGATGTTCTAAAGTCGCGATCGTTTTAAGGATGCTAATAAGGACAAACGAAGAGGTGACTTGTCGTCTTGTAGCTTGACGTAGCAAAAATAACACACGATTTCGAGTATATCAAAATCAGATTACTCGTCGAAAGCGTGTGGAGCCAGTTGCGAAAATACTCATGCAGTTGACTATATATATATTTATTCAACAGATCATCTTACATAATTTTTTAATCCTTGACTTCAGTCAGTTAGGGAATCATGACAGTGGATGTGTATGTAGTGTGTGTGTGCGCCTGGCTAACTTGATCCACCTGGAATGGATGAACTCATACTTGGTATGTGGGTTCCCCATAATGAGTACATGATATATGTTATGAGGTCAGGTCAAATGTTCATCTGAGGTCATCAAAGGTCAAAGTCTGAACACCTTGTGGAAAGGGATAGTCCAGAATACTTGCCAATCGACTGGTTTGAAAATTTGGTGAGACAAGGGGCCATTTGGGCGGAAATGGAAAAAAATTGTGAAAAATGATATTTTGACCAAGTTTAGCTTGTTTGTTAACACATTAACTTGACCTCACCTGGATGATTGAGCACATACTTTGTATGTGGGTTTCTTATTAATGAGGAACATGATCTCTATTGTTTTGGGGTCAGGTCAAAGGTCGTATGAGGTCAAAAGCCTGCCTGGAATTTGTGGAGAGGAATTCTCAGTCAACATCAATCAAGTGAATGGTAGTGTGTATCGTTCTTCATGGGGAGTACAAGCATTCTATTGTTTTTGGTTACAGACCATGGATCTATTTGGGGGAAAATGGGAAAAGTGATATTTTGGGCAATTTTTACGTTGTGAGAGCTTAACTGGACCCCACCCGGATGGATGAAGCTCTAACTTGGTATATGGGTTTCTCACTAATGAGTACACGATCCCTATTGTTTTGGGGTAAGGTCCAAAGGTCGTCTGAGGTCATTCTATGTCAAAGTCGAGAATCTTGTGAGGAGGATACGTCCAGAAGCTTGGTCCCATCAAGCTACATTTGGTAGTGTATCATCTTATGTAAGTACAGCACCCTAATCGTTTTTGGTGCAGACTCCAGTCCTTTCCTTGGGAAAAGTGTGAAATGAAGATTGATATTTTGGCAATTTCACAGCATGTGAAGACCACAATACTTGACCCCACCTGAATAGATAAGCTCATACTTAGTATGGGGGTCCTCATATGAGTTTTTGGCCCTATTGTTCTTGAGACAGGTCGAAGGTCATCTGATCTTCATTTAGGAGGTCAAGTATAAACATTTTTCTAAAGAGGTATAAGTTCACATGCTTGATCCCATCAAGCTGAACTTTAGGTGTGGTAGCTTTGCTATGGAGAGTTACAAGCACCCTATTGTTCTTGGTGTAACGAGAAGTCATTTGGAGAAAAAAAGAGGAAATTGTGAAAAATTGATATTTGGGCATTTTCAGCTTGTGAAGAGCATAACCCAACCCACCTGGTTGCTGAAGCTCATACTTTGTTATGTGGGTTTCCCCATAATGATACATGATCCCTATTGTTTTGGAGTCATCTAAGGTCATAGGTCAAAGTCTGATAACCTTTTTTAACATGATAAGTCCGGATGCCTGGTCTGAGCTGGTTGAAATTTTCTTATGGGGAGTAAAATCACCACATTAACCCACGTTAATGTTGGTTCTCATACACTGTATGTACCAATTTTAGCTTGGTAACATACTGCTTGGTTGTGGTTCTTAAGTACATGCTCCCTATTGTTTTGGGGTCAGGTTAGCGGTCATCTGGCTCCAGAGAGGTCAAAGTCTGATGCTAGGCTATTCATTGCTTGGAAAGTTTTCTACAATTAACCCCATCGAGAGTCTGTAATCACCATTTTGGGGTCAGGTCAAGGTAATCTGAGGTTAACAAAGGCGTCAAGGAATCACTAATCCTAATCTGGCGGAAAACGAGGGTGGCCACAGGCAACCCCGACTTGACCATCCCTTCACTTCGCCACCAATATGTTTAGCATCACTCACAAGTTCTGGCGGTAGTTTTGGCCTTAATTGAATCCCTCCTTCTCTCATTCCTTCTTCAAGAAGTCTGAGAGTTCCTTCAGAATGTTCTTGGTCATCTAACCTCGGGCATATGACTCAGTTATATGGGTGTCAGGTAGTATTTCTCTTAGCGAATTCTCCTAACAATTAGTTCGGGGGAACAATTGGGCTTCCTCTCACCTGTTGTTGGGCAAATTACTTTTCCCACCAACAGAGCGCACGAGCTATCGAACAGACTGTGCTACAACGGAAGCTTTACAAACCAATGCAACGAACATACCGGCCCGCGTGAATGGAGTCGAAGACGGACGAGAGAGTGCCATGTACCATGAGTAAGACGGTCGATCTGCACCCTGTGCTGGACGACCGACGTAAGTCACCCATTAGGATGAACGACGCTTTCACCGCCGCGACATAATAGGTGTGTAACTCTCGGCCAGTGTGTTTGGTTCACATACCTATACGTTTTTGCAAGTCCGTCCAATAGTGCCGAAACTAATAGTGAGGTTGTAAACCTATTTAACATTATTGCAATACTGACAATTGTGGACTGAACTGCCATTGGCTGATGGGCTCCCTCTCACTTGATTTTGGTTGCAATTTCATTTCCTCCTAAACTAAAACTAATTAAAAACGCATATGCTGAACCAAGCTCGAGTTGAAAGCCTCTCATTGAATAAGTTAGTATAGGCATTGCCTATCCTGCATCTTCTGAGGTAACCGTTTTTGGGATCACCTGTTCTGTTTGGTTCATCCCCGGTACATCACTTATCGAATGACAGTATTTCGTTTTAACTAACAACCACTTCTGTTACAATATGACATCCATCCAGTATGGATTATATGTGTAATTTTCCTTGTCCACTCCTAGTCCACTTAAAATCGGTCCTTCCAGCTACCACATGCAAAGGACTTTAGAAATAATTTAACACTAATAAGTTTTCTTCTCTCCTCGTAATTTTTGCAACAGAGACAGTGTCATAATCGGGATTGCTTAGCATACATGTAATGTCATCCTATACAGCATAGAGGGAGTTTGCGGACAGTGCGCTTTTCCGGCTATGGTATAACACTATGAAAATTACGCCTTTCCGCGAGCTCATTGAACCGCTCCGAAATTCACACAGCTAACACCTACAAACCTAATTTTAAAATCTCCGACAACAAAACACTGAGTGACGCTACGGTTAGATTCATTGGGACTGATGAAGAAACCATAGCCACCAATCTTCGTGTAAATCGAGGAAACCCTAAAGAATTAGTATATACAGTACTACGTCCAAAATATTTGTTTAATCAGTTCCTGACTTTCATATGCACTATAGTCCATGAGATATCTGGTACACGAGTTGTCGGGCCGTATGTATGCCGTAAATCCCAGAACTTGATGGAACCGCACGACAGAACTGTACAATGTTACCTCCACCATGACGAAGGACCATTTTCGCGCTTGAACGAAGTTCAGGGGAGATGAACATCAGGGTATCTGAGCCAGCAACTTTAAATGCTCAAAACGCATTATTGGGCTGACTTGCACCACAACAGGAGGTACCCTCCCACACTGGCGTATCCGAGTCATATCCGTCGAATCCGTATCATGACAGGTATCGAACACGGATGCTATCCTTGTCTTCGCAGGAGAAAGATGCACCTTGCAGTTAGCTGAGCAGTTAGACGAATGGGGTTATTACACTGACGTCACTGAACGGCAGACAGCGCTGACGGACGGGGGTAGCTTACACCCTTTGACCTAATTACCCGCAGGAGCTTCGCTACGATAGGAGAGCGGTGCGACCTACGCCCTAATACTGGATGGGCGGTCGGCTCGTCTTCTTACCCGTGATGGAACTAACAGACCATGATCATTGTGAACTTACTATGATTGCAATATCTGAAATACCTGTTGTATTTCAATCGACCAGACGTCTGGGATATGTTGTAAAATATTATTGCTACCCAAAATACCGTCAAAACGCAGTCAACTGGCCTTCAATTAAACATGGAATATGCATCTAGCAAATTAGGCTGCGTCGACAACTTTCCTTTGTAAATATACAAGGAGGGGAGCCATGCACCTGTCGCTTCTAATGAGTAGTGTTTTATAATAAAATTAGAAAATTACACAACTGACCATTAAACTATAATTATTGATCTGCGGAACATGATGGAATATAGATAATAGATAATATAAACAGGCCTAATGAAATGTGATTGAAACTTAGTCTCCTTCTAGTCAACAAATGTTGCAGTACCGAATCCGTTGCCGCCTGGTCTGCGATATTCGGCAGCTTGTAGCGAATCTGTGATCTTGCCCGTGTTCACCAGTCAGTCTAGATCGACTAGATACTCTTGAGGTGCGCAACTTCGTCAACAAGAAGGGAACAAGGAGTGTCGTTCATCACTTACATTTACCAAAAAGCGAATGTAATGCTAGTCTTGTGACTAGTCCTACTAGATTATTCACAGATGGACAATAATCACCGCTGGCTTTATGTGTAAGTGGGACAAAATTGTTAGTCATTAGAGTAAAAATAGGAAAACTGAGGCTTGAGTTGTGGCAGTTTAGTGAGAAAAAGAAAGAAATACCCCAAATGACATGGCTGTGAATGACTTGATATTACTATCTTGCAGTAATGGCTTTAGGTTGTTAACGTACGTTTCAAATAAAAAGCACCCACACCGCATTGATTCATGTATCAAACTGTATACTGTAAAATCGCTATATATTCTGACAGATATGGTGCGATACAACAATAACATATTGTGAACCTTTGTTTGTGTTTGTTCCTTGTGTGTTAAAAACCAAGTGAAAAGGTTGAAAGGGGTTGGTACGTACGTTTCCAATTGAAGACAGCAATTTGCGCCACTTTTGGTCGATATGGCTAACCACGTGACACAGGCGGAGCCGGGATGGCAACGGGGGAGGGGAATGGGCTGCATGGGTGAGATCATTAAATGATTCAGTCTGATCATGGCACTCGAAATTCACCGTAATGAGGAGAAAAGGTTGATTTTCTTAGATGGGAAGGGGTGGTGCGAAGGTGTGAATCCTGTACCCAGGCTTCCTCAGCGGAAAGCTTTCTTCAAACCCAATCTGATATGCATTATCATTCTTATACATACCTTTATTAAAACTACGATTTGCAGACATGACCCAGTTTTTTGACTGGGTTTACATATAGCTAACAACGATCAGGAAGTGGCGTTCGGCCATATGGGAGGTTGTAAACACCCAAAAAATTTCGCCTACGATCCGCACCAACAATGGTGGCGCCCCGCTTAGATAGTGACACAATCAATTCATCAAAAGTTTAGTTGCGCGCCCCCTGAAAATTGTAGGGCTTCCGCGCCACTGCCCATAGCCAATGTACATAATCCATATCTGGGTTATTAGTTACAACTGGGCTAGCAGAATAGATGTACTTAATCTAGAAATACTTCCTTGTCAACAGTTAAAAATTCGAAGAGTCCAAATCAGTTGCTGGTTGAAATATCGCGCAATAGTTAAAGACACAAGTTATCACTTACAGGTGTTCACTGCAAAAAACAGCTTTCCTCCATTCAAATCTTACACTGTGTGCACCCCTAAAATATGCCTTGTGACTTGATAGTTGATTACCTATCCTGCTGATATGATGATGAGTGTTGGGGATTGACAATTTCTTCAGTTATCCCGAAATCGTGCAGGACTACAAGTTCCAATTCGAGTAGTATAAACATGTGGTGGTATGCATAATATTTCGTACCCCTCGGCTTTGTTAAGCAGAAGAAACCTCTAGTCCATTGTATGGCGCGCCGTTTGTGAAACCTCTAACAGTAGTGCCGGGCTACAATTTCGATAATTGCCACAAAAGTACCTGACATAAGGTTATTATGTATGGAATTGCGGGACCATGAGGGATATTGAAAGTCGCAGTTTAAGAGGGACAGGTCCGAAGCGAGGATTGCAGCTAATGAAGGGAAGGTAGATAGTGACTTGTAAAATGAAGGAGACCACTGAAAAATAGGAGTTATTCATAGAACACTGAAAAATGAATGAATGAATCAATAAAATACTGGAAAAAATCAATTGAAGAAACAGAAAAAAAATACTGGTGGTACGGCAAAATTTCCGGGACACTCTCCAATGGTCCGACACCAGACACCGCAGTGCTTCGACTCCGCACCAACACCAAGACCCACATGGTGTCGACACCGGTGGCGACACCGACCACGGTGTTGCTCTGCACCACTGTCTTGGAAGTGTTCACTGGCGATAACTATGTCAGAGATACCAGTTTTGAAAAGGCTACGTGAAGAGAAATCTTGCTTGAGAAATTCCAAGGATTTCACCTTGGTTTCGTGGATACAAACTGTCGAGGAACATAGAGTCGTACGGGTTGGTCAGCCCTGGCTCACAAATCCACCCAGATGGACCTCCCACGATATCAACATAGGGTGGTACCTCGAACGACCGCTGACTCGATCTAGCGCGAATACTCTGAGAGACAAAACCAAGAGATCAAATTAGGCTTAGGGAACTCTCGACTCATTTCTCACCTCGAATTCTTATGTTCTTGGTGTTTGAACGCAAGAACCAATTAAAATTGTACCAGCTCATATTGGGAGAGATAGAGACAAGAGAAGAGGAAAACTCAGAATTTTCACTTTATCGCAACAATGAAACCATCTTGACGAAATGAAATAATCGGGTTCTTGATCATCCACACAGAAAGCAGCTGAGTAATTGTCGGATTAGAAGGATTTTTCCACTTTTACCTCGCTGACGTCAGCGGACTTATGACATAACCGCGGACCACTGAGGCTCATGTAGGCCTACTTTCATGTGGAACACCACTACCGAAAACGGTCGAATTGGAATGTCTCCCATGCGACAATGGATATTCATCAGGATCTCTGTCTTACTTGACATGAGGGAAGCCTTCGATCCCGTGAGTCCACTCTATATTAATGGATAAATTATCAGCTTACGCTGATATAACTTTATTGGAAGATAAAAGAAAAAATAACCATCAGCAATAAAACGAAGAGCGATGTTGATGGTATCGAAGAAGTTGCATCACTGCCAAACCAAAAACAACAAATTGACAGTATGGGTGTTATACGACCATGTTTTGTTTTTGTTTGGCAGTGAATGAAACTTCTCGCTAACACAATCACATCGCTCTTCGTTTTATTGCTGATGGTGAATGTAGGTCACGAAAATAGTTTTAGGCGTGCATTGATGAATTATCTTGGAATTATCATGTCGATGCTTTGTTGTAAGAACGTTCCAAATAAAGTATCTCTTTTCATACAGATGAAGCCTCATTGACACCGACTCTTGTTTATTATTTTATAATGAATATGTGTTGCCAATTGTAGAACATCACAACCTAGAATGATGATGATACTATGCAGATCAACGACTTCATAAATCTGAATTATTTGGAAGAATCGGAGGCACGGGCAATGTTTCAATTTTCCGGAAGAAATGAATAGATTAGCTCTCCAATATATCAAGGAGAAGCATGCTTTGATATAGTCCAAGTCCACCAGCATTCTTTACATTCCGATACTCAAGTTGTTCTTAGAAGGTGACAAAACGCAATATTTTCCTGAATCATTTATTATGTAGCAGCGGAAATGCCAAAACCGTTTCATTTAGTCGTCATCTGCCAGTTTCATCGTGCTATTTCTATACTCACTATGTTTTTTTTCTTAAACATTGTTTAATGCCACATCCGCATGGTTTTCTGTGGAATTTTCAATGCTTCTGATGTCATATCATATGCTGATTAGAACTTCTATGACATTTCATGTAAGTTATTTCATTTTATGTAATTATATTACTTTTCCTATTATTATTCCAGTCACTCATTTTTTTCATGGTCATCAAACATTTTTTCAAATGTTTTATTGTGAATTTCTCTTTGAATATTTCTCTCTGAATATTTCACAACATTTCTTATTATTGGTAAAAAATTACCTCCGATCTCCACTAAAACAATAGGGCCTGTATTCTTGATTAGAAGTTACACTCCCAATTTCAACTTGCTTATTCTGACTTAGTATTCTGGACCTATTGTGAAGTTGTCAAACTTTGACATCTGGTGACCTCAACTGACCTCTGAGAACGAAGGAATTCATGTATTTATCATGGATAACACACATACCAAATATAAGCTCAATCCATTCAGGTTGGGTCGAATTATTGTGTTCATAAACTGAAAAAAAGACGATTTTTCACATATACTTATTAAAAAATGTACTCCCCATCAGGAAGCTACAAACAACATTTCAGCTTGATCGGACCAAGCGTTCTAGACTCATCATGTTCAGTCCCGACTTCGACTTATGTTGTACGCTGATGACCGCCGCAAAACAACAGGGTTCATATAGTCAATGTATTGGGAACCTACATAGCCTCCAGGTGTAAGCTCTATCCATTCAGTTGGGATCGAGTGTCATGTGTATTCACAAGCTTGAAGTGGCCAAAGAAACACATTTCATAAATTTTCCATTTTTGACTAAGATTGGATGCGCTCAAACTCATTATGTATTTTCCCATGATAATATTCAAACTCTATTCGTTTGGGGTCAGATAGCGGGTTATCTCAGGTCACTAGAGGTCAAAGTCAGAACATTTTTCAAATTACTCATTATGAAGAACATATCATATATGAGCTTCATTCATACGCACAGGGTCGTGTCTCCAGTTTACATAAGAAATTAAAACAATCCCAATAAGATTTTCCATATGTACAAAGAAGCCCCCAGGCTCCACCAAAACAATATGGTTCTTGTGCTTATGTACCATGACAAAAGCTACATGCGAAATTTCATACTGGTCAAGACCATTGTATTCTGATTTCAAAGGCCTCTGTGATCCACAGTACACCTGGCCTGACCTGCCCCGGAATAAGTGGGATCATGCACTCACTATGGGGACCATATATATGAGTTATCGTATTAGAAGTGCTAGTTACCACTGCACAATATACCGATATACCGACATGACTACATAGTCCTTTCACTCCGTCAAAAAAAAAACAAAAAAAAAAACAAGCGAGCAGTCATCGGAGTTGCCGCATCTCACCAGTATTCCATATTATTTTGCGAGCAATCCATATTCGTAGTAATTTCACGGAAATTCTCAGATAATTGAACTGGAGGACACCCCCGGGGTTGATTACTTTTTATCTTGTTCTAAAAAAAATCTTCAAAAACTCCAAATATTCGGAAGAGCGAAAACATTTTCGAAGTACCAGAAATTGGGAAGAAATCTAGTTATCCCGCTAAAATCCACGATTTCGGGAATTTTCGCTGAACGCATGGAAAAAGTTGTTTAATTTGTGGCCTTTTCACTGTCACGAAACCCAGCAATCATCTTGATAGAAGATTTGTAGAAAATGGATTGTGATCATTTCTGCATTTTGGCAACCATTGCTATGGCAACCACAATAGTAAATATAGGTGAATGACAAACTGGCTCCTGTGGTAGCATCTAGGCCAGCAGGGGGGGGGGGGGGGTGGGGGGGGGCAGGATCCGACGGCCGGATGGTATATTATATTCAGCCAATAATAAATTAACAACAATAATTCCGAAATACACGATCCAGTATCCTGTTCCGTATATTCTTCGGAGTGTATATGCGTTCAGACCTGGCAAACCTTAAAGGTGTACGGTACTGAAAGTAAAACTACAGCTTCAAAGTAAAAAGAGTGAGCCAGAACTTGCTGGAAGTCAATACTTGGAAGTAAATTAACTGCTGTCAAGCTACAAGAGGGACTGAAATGACTGTGAATTGAACTAGTGAAATAATGACTGATAAAAAAAATCAAATACGTTGAAACTCAAAACAAAATCCAAAGGCAATAAAACGGATGAACACTCGGGGGCAAGTATAACTCACACCTCCTCGGTTCTGATAGGATCACGCTTGCACTGGAACTGTTCTGAATGCTACACAAGGCAAGTCCCCTCAACTGTCTCACGTTAACCACGTGTAGAAATGGGGGACATTGTGAGGTGACTTGTGTCGGCGTCGTTTGTCGGCTGCATCATTATTGGGAAGACCAACGGGGACACGAGGCGCACTGAAATGGTTTGTGTCGGCGAGTGAACAAGGAGAAATGCGCACATATAGATATAGTTACAGGTTGTGACAAGTCGGTAATAATCAGGGGTACATCTGTGAAGCGCTTTGATCACGTTGAAGAAGGGCTATATAAGCACTAGATATTACGATGAGATACTGATTGATGAGATAATAATGAAGAGTTCAGGGCGCTTGGGCGCCCTCTTCTCTCTGGTGGCGTGATCCATCCTAGTGAATTCGAAAAAAAAAAAACAACAGCGATCTTTCAGGGAAGCTTTCTGGACTTATCGTGTCCACAAGGTGTTCATACTTTTACCTTTGTGACTTAGATGACCTTTGACCATACCCCCGGAAATATGGGAATTACGTAATTATTACGGCGGACTCCCGCATCAGGTGTGGGCTTCATTCAAATGACCTTTGACCTAACCCCCAAACAATGGGGGCCATATCCTCAATAGAGAACGCACCGACCTATCCGAGTTATCATGTTCACAAGCCAAGATTGACCAAACAATAAATCTTTGGCAATTTTCCAATTCTTTACCAAAATATCCTCCAATCTACTCCCAAAACAACAGTGTTCTTGTACTCCCCACGAAGAAGCTACATACCAGGCCACACACACACATACCGAGCCCGTAACACACGCCACGTACACATATACACACATACACACACACACACACACACACACACACACACACACACACACACACACACACACACACACACACACACACACACACACACACACACACACACACACACACACACACACACACACACACACACACACACACACACACACACACACCACACACACACACACACACACACACACACACACACACACACACACACACATATATACACACACAGATACAACACATACCATCCTCTCCTGCTTACGCGACTGCGGAGATTCCTTTAACTTTTCGCCAAGGAATCAGAAAGACCATTTGACAATGCGATATATACGATTGCGTTCTTCAGAATTGCCTAGACACAAACAGCCCCTGGCAAGAGAGGTCGAGTATTGGAGCGAGAAAACTGAAGTTCCTACACGTGGAAGCCACCTACCCAGACAGAAATAAGAAAGTCTCTACGTAGCAAATGTTGGTATGTATATCTTGTGTGCACTAATTTCAGGGGAAAACTAAAAACTTACCTTTTCCACAGGCATTTCAATAGGTTTGCATTGTTAGTTTGTGTGTAACTGGTTGCAGCTTCTGTGGAAGTGGGCGCTATAGAAATGCCACTTGCCCACTATTATATGGATATGTATGTCGCTCGGATAATCTCACTCGCAGGATCACAATTCTGGACACACTCATATTGTCCCTCGAACCCACATAAGCCCTGTATTATCAACATTCGATGTTAGCAGAAAGTGCTCGATGATCATTTTTATGCCAAAAAAAGTGTCATTTCGAACTAGACATCGCCTGGAGGGTGAACCGCCCCGGACGGTATATTCCCACTTTTGAACATTGGGAGGCGGACTGAAGTGCGCACCCTTCTGTAAATCCGTGAAGTGAAAAAAAAAAAAAAAAATCGTCAATATTTCGCAAATTGAACCTCCGGTCACCTTGAAAATCATTGCCAAATCTTACTCTTTTTCAGAATTATCTTAGGTCCACACCCACCAAATTTCAGATGAACGGACAAAGAAAATCTTGCCAAATTGACCGCATGGACCTTGACATCGTTGCCATATTCTCTCGGAACCATTCAAAGTCCACACCCACCAAGTTCGTATAGAGAGAACATGTCAAACCCCAAACCCAGTCACCCAAACTTGGTGATTCTAACATGTTGCCTCCATTCATTGATTCTTGGCGAAGCAAAAAGAATCTATGTACAGTAGTCGGTGCGTATGTGGTTGTCTGTGTATGTTTGTCTGTCACCCCTTGTACAACACGATATCAACAATAACGCAATTAGGCACGTGGTTCACTCATGTGGTGAGGATAACCCTATTGTTTTTAGTGTCAGTTAATCATCAAGGGTCACGACAGCGGCAATCGTTCCACAACCCTGTCAGCACGATACCATATTAGGTTAGTGGGTTGCACATATGGTGAGGATTGACCGCTATTGTTTTTAATGTCAGGTCAAGGTCCATGGAGGTCACCATAGGGGCAATCCTTCATATCTTAGCAAGAGCACATTCAGAGCATTGTTGTAATGGGAAGTTTTGTTAGTTAGGTGAAAACTACTTCGAGCGGACACTTCATTTTACTGGCTTTGACCTCATTGACTAATGACTTGTGGACCTTTGGGATAATTTTTGTGAAGATCAGTCTCGTCTTAAACAACAAACCAATAAGTCATGACGTAATAAAACACTGCTATCACACGTTATCTACAATTATGTCCTCTGTAAAAGGGTACAACAGCCTTTAAAACATTGATAAATTTCGAATCTTTATAAATCTTTGCAACGGAACATTTTAGGGGGTTGGCGTAATGGAGAATCTTGTTCATCTGTGCAAGCTACATCTGGTGACCAACTTTGACTTCCTTCGACGCGTTTGACCTCATTTGACCTAACTTTGTGACCTTCTGGTCATCTTTCTGTATGCGACCAGACATGTCGTTTGCAATAAACCATAATCAGCTTACACGGACGTACTAAAAAACATCTATACGCTATCTCCTTTTTGTCCTCGTAAAAGTGGAACAGTTTGAAACACTGATAAATCCATGTTCGACACTGACTTATCGGCACTGAAACATCTCAAAGAGAAGTTCTGTTCGTCTGTGTGTCTACCACTGTTGGAACTCAACTTTTCATGTACCCAACTTAGGATATGGTTTGGTCTTAGGACATGACAATCATTCTTTCGGTCCATATTGTTTTCAATCTGGATTGAACCTAGCTTTTGAATAATACATATAATATCCATCAGATTATTGTGATCGCAAATACAAGCATAAGACAGATAGAACACTGACCCATTTCGGAAAGTGGGATTATAGGCACAAGGTGTATTTGCTTGTAGTTAATGATCAAAGGAAGAGATAGGTTACTGGAAAATCCACTTGACAACACCAATCCGGACGTGTTGATGTGCAGGTGTGTGGTGAGTTAATTATTATGCTACCTGCCTGCTTGGAATAAATATGCAGATTTTAGGTGATCTTGAAGTTTTTCCTCTTGTTACAGAGGTTGATAGGTTGCAAGGAATCATACGCATAGCTGCGTTCTTGTTTCACGTATACGGTTTTCATCTTGTTTTTAACGTCACGCGGGGGGGGGGGGGGGATTCAGCTGCCTTCTTGCAATCTGTTAACAGAAAGGACGGAAGGTTGCCAATAACGAAAGTCTTCCGTCAATGTCATCAGAATAATTTTGGATGTTTCATTCAAATCTGAACCATATAGTCCGTTTACCGCTTTTCACAGAGTCCACAAAAGTGGCTTCGTATTTCCCAAGTATCTCGCAACGTCACGAGAGGTATGCAATAGAAATGTGCTGTTTTTCAGAGAAAAACAACTGAAATGTCTGAGTTCAGACTGCCCGATGTAATGGATAGAAATAACTTGATAATTTTTATTTGATTTGATAATACCCGTCATATGTTATATGTTCATATGACGATGTACTTTGACACAGGGTTAAAACAAGAACACCGCGATGCGTAGTGATTCCTTGCTGTCAAGTTTCAAGTACACGTCCCTTCCCTCTGTCCTTAACTACATGCAAATAATACCATTTGCCTATAATCCCTACTCTCCCGAAATAGTAGGGGTTTTTATCTGCTTATGCTAATGATGAACAATACAATCTCTATTGGGATATTCCTAACTATGTCTTGTACTATGAATCCATTCCATGAATCGCTTTATTATATTATAGGTCTACTTTGGGCCTAATTGATTCTTTGTACCCTGTATGCATTTTTCGAGATGTTTCCCCAACTATGAGTTCATGAGTGGGAACACAAACCAATCCTTTACCATCGCAGACACATGCACTAGGAGAACAATTGCAGCAATCATCCTGTGAGTAATTGATTTTCAGAAATGTTTGTGCAAATATGCTCATTGTTTACATTACAGTAGCCCAGACAAAGTGCTCAAAATTAGAATGGAGGGTTACGTGAAACTGCACCAGGAATGAAGGAACGGCCAATGGCACAGTAGCTCAACAAATTGACTCCTAGGTGACTTTTGAACTCATGAAGAGCCCATATGTACCATTTGTTAAAGGTTATACTGACCAATTACACGTATGCATATCTGATCACTTGGAGTAAATGCTGCCTGACAGTACAAACATGACAGGAATTGACCCCTTAAAGACTGACTTCATCAAACTTCATAAACCACAACAAGTACTCATGATTATGCTTGATGCTTCCTCTTTAATCCAATCTGTAGAGTCAAGGTCGCATTTTGACTGTTCGACACCAATTGGGCGGAATGTGAAACCCAAGATGACCATTGACTCTCTGCATGTACATGTACCAATTTGTCAACAGTCATTCGTCAACTGGACAATCTGATTATTAAGCTGGAGTAGAAGCTGCCTGACTGTTCCAACAAAATGGCAGAAAGTTACTGATGATGACCTTTGACCTCAAAATCATGGAACATTGATCAATGATAATACTGACCAATTTTCATGATCCGGTATATTATGTAGATAAAATCGAAACGTCTTGATAGCTGCAGACGGCACAATTCCTGTGGCGAATACACTGCATGTTCGTCACCCAATCCACATTAATTGTTCATTCACATTAATTGACCTTTACTGACATCAGTGTCATAACCTTGAATGGCTTGGAACATGTCTACCACATTAAGCCTAATATTCGCTATCAGTGCCCAGCACAAAGTACCCAACTAATTCATTCCTAGGCCTGTAATTAGCTATATTGTACCCAACAAAACTTGTGTATCCAGCACAACTCCTGGGGCTGTAGCAGTGAACAGTGGAAACCACTTGGATCCACAATGGAATCTAGCCACACTCAAGGTGATGACCGATCTTCACAGAACTTGCCTGTACCCCCTCCCCCCTGTCCATTGCCTGTATTCCAGCCACCTCAGTGCTGACACAGACACAAGTAAACATTCCCTTGCTCTACAAGCGTCCCAGCTCTGCAGCTCCAGGTCGTAATGTGTAAACAACCAACTCTCACAGAGAGTTTCAATGGGAATGGCTTGCATTCGATAGACAAATTGGGGTAATTAATTAGATTGAATTCAAAATCTAATCACACTATGCCAAAGAAATGTAACTCAGCCTAGCCAGTGGCATGCTTCATCCATCACGAAGTTGTCAAAACCTGATCGCATGTACTGTTCAGAAGTGTACGATGAACGTGACGAACAGAATGGACTAACGACGAACGAACTACGGCCGAATGAACGAACGGACGGATAGACCCTGGTGACTTGTAAGCTCTTACCCGCTCTAAAAAACCTTGACCATTCAACCAAACGGCTTGAAATTGACCCCTAGATTGATCTTCAAGCCTGAAATTCTGACCAAACCCCATGTCTGTACCATTGGTGGATGGTAATACCTGTAAGTGATCAATTCTCATGATCATCAAATTCAATCGTGGGAGAAGAAGCATTAATTCCATATTGTCATTAAAGGAACAATGACAATGATGAACCTAGATACCTTTGACCCTCAATCCTGAAAACCCTGGTATGGGCTATTAGTATTCGATAAAATAACCACTATCTTGATCACCTGCTTTAACTCTAAGAGAGTTAGCATTTTGCATACTTTTACAAAATGGCCCAAATGACCCCCCAAAATTATCTTGACTTCAATTTCCTGAAATATGTACCAAACTTGTTTTTCAGGTCATATGATTCACCCTATACGCCTAAGCATGCAATGCCCAAAATGGACCACGAATGACACTGGACCTAATGGTGTTAACATCCCAGAGACCTTAGTTTTGGCCATCCCTGTAGCAAGTTCAATCATGATCTGCTTCACGTTAGATGTAGGTATGACTCACCAGTTTGAATAATTGGTGGGGACAGATAAACTTAGACATCCCAGATCACGATAGCTCACTTAGCTATAGGCTGGGGGAGGCTGAAATGGTGATTTTTTTTATTTTTGGCACTAATTGTGTAATATATGTAAAATGGTAGAGATCCAACATTATTAATTCCCATTCTACGGTATTTTTATGTAAATTTTACTCCAATGAAGAATAACTTGCAGATTTACTTCACGAATGGATAGTATACGGTATTCCGAACCCAGTGAAGAGTACTAGGGTGAAACATTTTCCGCAGGCATTCTCATGAACCTGGGTATTTCCTGTAATTATGAACCAATTGTTTCAACCTCCAGTTAATCAACTTCACATACTCAATTCACCAAATCTAAGACCTTGCACCCACCCCTTGCACAAGCCGAGCTTCTGGCAACAAAAGTCCGAACTGGCAACCCGTCGATCCGTTTCATTTGCCAGACTTATTTCCACCAGATGAAACTTGAAGCCAAAAACTCGAGCAAGACAATAAGTCTGGCGAATGGAATCGCGATGGGTGTCAGCGCGGAGTCTTTTTTGCCAGAACTCATCTTGTGCAAGGGGTGGGTGCAGAGTTCTATATTTTGATGAGTATAAAAATCGTAGTTTGCAGATTCACAACCCGTACTGTTTTTTTTGAATTCTATAAATGGTCAAGGTGAAAGCAAATGTGGAAATGGAGGTTTGTTGAAAAATGGCTGGAGGTACAGTACCATATTAGAAACTCTTTCATAAGACATGATGACAGATTGTATTTTTGCGACCGGTACAGTTTACAATCTTCTCTGTCATTCCCCCCCCCCCTGCAATAGGTTCCTTAAACACCAGTGAAGTTGCAACTTGCCACTAAACTAACCTTGCCCGTGTCCCCTGTTAGTGTTCAGTTTCCATCCCTCCCCACTTGAGAGACCCGCTGGCAACTGGAAGTCTGTCATGTTGAGTGGGCCCACCCTACGTCAAGTCCTTGAATTTTGTTATTTCGTCAAAAAGAGGCATGACATGTTTTTCTGAGATCAGCCCGTGGTTATTACCGTTTATAATGACATGGTTTTTTGAGATCAGCCCGTGGTTTATAACCGTTTATAATGACATGGTTTTTTGAGATCAGCCCGTGGTTATTACCGTTTTACTCTCCTGATGGTTGTGAATCATTTCAAGATGGTCCAGAACATGACCGGGCTGTGAGCTAATTATTTATACTCATCCATATCATTCATCTCCTATTCATTCACCATTTTTTAATGCTATAATGGTCTTCATTAGCATTGGCTGCGGTGATTGGATGTGTAATATAATCTGTTTTGGGCAACATCAACATTCAATTTATAGTTCATATTCAGTCCTGGAATCAATGCTGACCTCTGTTTTTCACTGGCCATGTGAGGTTTATATTTGGGTCCAAAATGGTCATTCTGAGGGTCGGATGAACAAAATACAGTAACTTCTGTCTTCTCCTCCCACAGATATAGTTGGAACAACAAGTTACTGCTCCATGTGCTTCTCAAGAGTACTTTCAGTCTTGAGGTCTTCACAGTCTGGGTTTTGGGTTTTCTGAATCCGACGATATTCAATTTGAGTGGGGAACCAGTCATTAGGGAGGGTGTAGAAGTATGACCCTGCAGTGCCCATGACTCACGGACCAACCGTGCAGATGCAGCAGATATGGTTCGTCCACCGAGATGTTGACCTTAGTCAAGATATGCATCCGGTAAGCAGCAGAGGAAGAACTGCAGCACACATACCCCTCCAAGGTGATGGACTTTTGATCGTTGGATATCCTACCAAGCCCTTATCTTTTAGAAGGGTCAGGTCAGAGGTCATCTGTAGTCACAAGAGGCTAAAGTCTGAATCCTTGTGACACATGACCAGAATGATTGGTCTGTCGGGTGGATTATTTGGTGTGTAGCTTTCTTATGGGGAGTACCGGAACCTTATTGTTTTATGTCTAGGTCAGGGGTGAATTTTCGTCGAAACACGAAAATTTGGAACAGTTCAATATGTTGGCCCAATTATGGCCTGTGACTGATAACTTCGACCTCACCTGCATGGATGAAGCTCTCACTCGGTATGTGTGTTCCCGAAGTGATTCATGACCCCTAGCGTGTTGAGGTCACCAGAGGTCACGTCGGAAATCCCCTGTATTAGTCTGTATCTATCTTATCAAGAGTATTGAAACCCCTATTGGTTGTAGAAAAAAGGGACATTTGTCCGACGTATGGTTCCCCAATTGAGCGGGCTGGTACAATCTCCCATTTGTTCCGCAGAAGAGTACAAGGATCCTTAATTCTTTTGGCTTCTGGTTAGGAATCAAATAGCTCAGTCAGTTGAGCTCCGAACTACTGATTGGAAGATTGTGAGTTCGAATCCCCGAGTTTGCATCCTGCCGAAGACTATTTCATTCAGCTTTTCTGTTGTTCCATTGTGCGGCACTTCACTCCATGCATCTCTCTATCATGGTGCTAATTGGGGACCTGTAAGAATCTGTTAACACCCGCGCTGGTCACTCATCATTGCAGAAATGGCGTAGGTAACATATTGTGTGAGTAACACTGCAGGGTAGCCAAGGCTCGGCCACATGTGTGGGTTTGGTTGTGGTGTTACGATTTTGCACCGGCTCACAGGGCTCACTAAATCGAATTATTCAAACGAATTTTATATGTGATGGGATTCATGCTAAACTTGCTGGGGGATGAGATAACAGATTCAGGGGTTGGGACGGTTGGCTGGTTTCGGAAGATTGGCTCATCGCTCGTGATGATGATGATGGCTATGGCACTTGAAACTAATTTGGGCCGAGTGGCAAACTTGAATCCTCGACAGTTACAGTACTTTTCACGGATCAAGCGCTGACCATAGGCTTAATCTGTTTGGGTCAGTTGCGAATGATCGCCGTCCCAGAGGGTGCATAGAGTGGGATGGAGTGGGGGTGCATAGAATGGCTGATATTTTAGGGGAAAAGAGGTCGGTAAGATTGAAGGTCCTATATAGGCCCAATATTTTTTCATTCAAACATACAATGCAGTTCTGCTGTAGTGCTGTTGTTTAATAATTCTGAAAAAACAGACATGAAACAATCTGTTCATCAAAACTGGGCTTATTTTGGCTGACCTAATACCGCTTCTGAAAAAATCTATCGCAAACTCGATGGCACTGCATTATGGGTAGCGACAGCCAATCAACTAATCCTAGAACCCCCCCCCCCACACCTTTGTCAGATCCCCCCCGAAAGAATTCCGAAGGATTTCCCCCAAAATATAAATCCTAGCGCCAACACTGTGACACAGTTTCGACCAATGGGATGCACAGTTTTCCTCACTGTGTCAATTTCCTGCATTGGCGTTTTTTACTTAACTTTCTGACTATTTATACAGTTGGGATGCATGTATGACAAGGTCAACCTTGTTTGTAGGTCCTGACGCAGGCAAACCTCTAATAATGCAACGACTGAACATGCTGAACTAGGACACTTGATTTGATTCTTCGTGGATTGGAGCCTGTCACTCTAATCACATAGGAGAAGCCTTTTGGCACAAAATTAATTTTATTATCTCGCCTGAATTAAATTAATCCGTTGAGAGGATTTCTCACAAACCGTGAGGCGATTATGACGAAATTTTGTGTGTAGCACGGGTTGGGTGTACACGATCTGATTAGATTCTGGGCAGCAAAGTAATTAATTATAGGTTGGGTAATCTCGGCTTATTTTTATGTAAATTATTGTTAAAGCTCGTTAGCAAGATTACGCAAGAACGTAAGGTGGTACGGTGATGTAGTTTGGCATGTAGGACCTGGATGACAGGTAGATGAACTGATTAGATTTTCAGCCTGAAATATGCTAATTAAGCAGTCAAATTTGCATATTTATCGACATTTTCCAAGTTTCTCGTAATTTTACGAAACTTGATGTGTGGTCTACCATGGTTCCCGAGAATTCGGGGCACTTGGAGTCAGCCTCATGTGTCCATTTTGCATATTTTATGCAATTTTTGAAAGTTCGCTGGATTCCCACAAAACTTGGTGGATGAGATCCACCTTTGATCCAGATCATTTGGAAGGTACAGCTGGGTCAGTAGAGGTCATTGTATGTGCCTAATTTTGGCCATATTATATTCCAATTTTCCAACTTGGTAAGAATTTCGCCAAACTCAGTAGGTATGTTAGGTAGGTCCTGTAACATTTTCTGGATCTGATTTGTTTGATGTCAGGAATTTGAATTCCATCATATAATAAGCTTCTGTTATAATAAAGCCCTGAGGATCTAGTAACCATAGCTCCTGTGACAATTGGTGCTGTTATAAGCTGGCCCCAATCAACCCTCTCTTATACCGACCAATTTGATTAGTTATTAGACATTCAGAAATACTGTAACATTTTTCTTTCCTCTCTTCTTGCCTGGGGACTGGGGACGAATGTGAGTTTCCTAAATCTATTTTGGAATCATTGACGTCTGCGTGGGGATAGTGTGTTGGTGTTTGGGGGAGCGGGGTGCGGGTTGCTGACTGCCCAAAGGGGGGCCCCCCCCCCCCCCCCCCCCGGTGGCTTCCCTGGGGCCCCCCAGCCGGTGGCATGTCCTGGCTGCTTGGAAAATAAAGGCAATTGATAATGAAGGAAGGAAATAATGATTTTAAAAAGCAAAAAGCCCGGGCTGAAGGGGATTCAGAATATTTCAAGTTGGAATTGGGGTCAAAGAAGAGAGTGAGGTTGACCTGACTGAGCGAATATAAAACTTTATTCAAATTTGGGTATTGATGGAGGAGAGAGGTTTGGTGGGAGGGGGCGAGAAGAAGAACGGAGGACAGACGAGAAGAAGAAAGCGAGAAGACGAGAAAAGAAAAAAATTTAAGGGACTTTTTTAATGAGAGTTCAAACTTAATTGGTCAGTTATTCTTGGAATTTTTAGGAATCTTATGTGTTATATGTAAAATTATGTGATGTTCGTTGACATGACCATGGTCTGCATGAACTAGTTGGTAGTGTATAGTGTGTAGTGTAGGAATAATAGAAAGAACCACCGATCGCGCAACCAGGCGAGACACTTTGACGATCGCATCTTTGTTTCATATTCATTTCCATGAAAAACAGCATTTTCGCATATACTGATGCAAATGATGACAACCAATAGCAAATGAGCTCTTCAGGTTCAATATGTGACTGCAAAGCTGCCATTTTAAGACCTGAAATTATATTTTTTTATGAACAACAGCCAACCTATCATAGGCCTATAAAATGTAAAACAAGTAAAAATCCCCAACAATAAATTATTTCATGGGAATTGGGTTTTTCGATGATGTACTGTATTATATTAAATTAGTCATATCTCAAGTATGTCAAATGAACAATGATTGACAGCGAAAACTGACATTCTTGTCCAAAATCTGCTCACCGAGAATTGGAAGCTGGCATGTAACATTGGATTTTAGGCCTCACAAATGGTAATTTTTGTCTTTTTGTGAAAATATAAAATGACCTATATAATCTAAGGATGGTTCATGGTTCATGAATTGCCGATTTGGAGGAATTGTGAAAAAAAAATTCCTGGGAGGCCAAATTGGGTCTGTTTTATTTATAGTTAAAATTCTAGGTTTGGGTTTACTCCACGGGGCAGAACGAAAAAGAAAACTGATTGGTTACACCTTTTTGGGAGGGGAGGAGAATTGCTAAATTCTCAATCAATTTAAAGAATAAAATTGAACAACTGAAGGTGCCCATGGTTATTGCAGCCGTTTTTGACTCGATGGAATACATTTTGGAGACTAAAATCTATCATTCACACACACTCAGGTTCCACAGCAGTGATTTGAGGCCGCCTTTGCCTTGGGGCGACACCTGAACTGTATCACGGGCGATATTATTCGTCGATCCAGTCCGCGCTATCATGCACGTAGGTTATGTGTCAGTACCATTACTGTATGGCTAACCGAGCAGCAGCAAAACGTGCGACGTAAACAGCTTACGCGAGTACTCTACTAGTAATAATGTAGCACCGGTGTATGTTGAGTGCACAGATAGGCATGTCACGTGCCATAATGAAAGTGTTCACGACGCGAGAGGGCGCAACTCTAAAACAATTGGTAATACGGTTTCTGGGAAAACATGAAGCGCGCCCTCTATTTTGGCGAGAGTGTCGCTTTAAGATAAATTAGAGAGCGCCCCCTTAACTTAGTGCCTAGGGTACATACAGTACGATACATACGCGGGGTGGAGCAACTGCTCCCCTGTTTAATGTCAAGTTAGGCTACATAATCAAAGAACAACATTCGAATGGAATGGGGGGGAAAATGGGCTCATTGTGTTGCATTGGTTTGCAAGGTTGCAACTACTGGCTAAGAGTGCATGTGGGGGATCAAGGTGTCACGAGAATGTTTGTGTGTGGAAATAATAGGGAGGAGTTCCCAAATATTGCAGGGGTCATGACCTTCTGATCCAGCAGCCTCAGTGGCTACATCTTGGTTGCATGTATCACACTTGTATGGTTACTGATATGAGCAGACATGCTAGAAAATGTTGAAAGTCTTGATCAACTCACCCCACATAAACAAAATGCACCCATCCCAATGCCATATGGAGCTTCCGGCCCATTTCACAAATGCGGGTTGGCCATCCATGTTGAGGTTGGGGGTGAATAGTCCATGTGGGGTGAGTATCATGAATGCACCTATCAAGACCGAGTAGGTAATTGCACCCTCTCCTCCCTTTTTTACGGACAAGGGTGATGATTATCAAGCGGGGGTATATACAAAAATTGACATTGATGTACCTTTCCTCAAACCCCTCCCTCAGTGACGATGGTTTGGTTGCATTGTATCACACTTGGTCGGCGCAACTGATTTGAGCAAACATTTTTGTGGTAGGACACATTGCAAGTACAAAGGTTCACCACAAAATAATTTCTTTAAATTCCATTGACTATCCTGTAACGATACTATTAATGATCCACGAAAAAAAATCAATTCAATTTATAGTGTGTGCTGCGTCTTATTGGCCAAAGTAGTTTGTAAAAATGAATTGACCAGAACAAGCAAATGCAATTTCTAGCAAAGCTCAAAGGACAGGCAAAGGCGTTCTTAACATTCCACGCACTAAACAATGTCGCATAAAAACCTGGCTTCGGAGAAAAAACGCGTGAGTGTGCGTTGTTTCTGTACAGATTCTCTGTAGCTAATTTAGACGTGCGAGGAACACGCATTACTCTTCGCGTAGTGATTGATATTTGGCCATAGAGCAAAATATAACTAGAGTGCGGACTGTTCGCACGCGCGCGTCAAGAAAGCGCATACACCCAAAGCCCCCGGGGACATGCTGTATGGAGCGCCTCTGCTATGCAAGTGTGAAGTCGATTTGGGAAGTCGACATGCCCCTACGCAATTCGGTTTTCTACAGCAACGCGTAAAGCGGCTATGAATATTTGCAAGAGCGCAACCTAGATGAGAGTGCGGACTTAGTTCATACGCGCAGGTGGAGGCGGCCTGAGCTGTGTATAAATTTACAGTTGCCCCATCTAAAACGCGGCGAACGAAAATATACATTAGGTATGCTGTGGGAGACGTTGCTTAACGCGCTTATTCCTGCTGCTGAGTAGTCACTTGACGCAATTTATAAATAAAAACTGAACATCTTTTCCAAGGTTCTTGAGAATGCTATGCCTACAGAAAAAACTAACATATAACTGTTCTAAACTTTGAAACTACTAATAAGCAAAAATTGGAATAAATTAATACCTTCAATTTTGAACAATCAGTTATAACCTAGAAGCCTATAGACTCAGCAAAATTGATTGATAATCACTGACAGTTACCGAACACACTGCAATACACATACTCAAAGATAGCAGCTGTTCTCTGTACAATTCAGGAGAATTAGCCTGGATAAATTCACATTCTTGCTAACAAATCAAATTGAAAAGGAGGTTGATGATTCCAGGAAATTCAGACCACATGTCAGTATCCCGGAATGCTATAATTGGTCTCTCATATCCTCTGCTGTAACCATGGAGCTATTAAAAAAACTGGAGGGGACATCCTACTGCGTATGTGTACAATACGTCAATCGAATATTGTGTGGAGACATTGTGACGGAAACACACGTTCAGTTTGTTACTCCTATCTGACTAATTTCTTCCACCAATTATGAAGCAACAAAGGTTATGCGTGGGATGGGGTTAGCAGTTAAACGCATGTATGAGGACGACTTGTTCGCGTTCAGAAACCGACCCGTTTTTGTTTATATGTTTCTGAACATTCCTACCGAGTATTCAGTAGCATTCAGTTAGGCCGATAAGATATAAGCTTAATGGAGAGGCACACTGAACGAACGATCGAGTGGGGCACTCGAAGAGTACACCAAGAAAAAATTTTAACGCGATTGAATTGGGTGTGACTAATTCCCATCTGGGGGATTCCCCGCCATGACAACTGGTAAGAATAGGGGGATTTAGTCTTGCCTATAATCTTACAGATTTAGATAAAAAATGTTGCGTTTGTGGCAACAAGGAGCGGATGCAGCCGGCCAGATAAGAGATGTTATCGGATCTTTCGGAGATAATTTCAATTGTAAATTGACTGCTGTATATTTTGAAGACCTTTGGGTGAGATGGGAAGTGGGTGGGAATTACCCGTTCTAAACAATTTCGAGTTAGGTGTAAAAAAGAAAGCAAGGAGACGAGAAGAACACAAGATTCGGCTAACCGTGATAAGGAAAGGCCGCGAAAAAAAATAAAACATATGTGATGGAAACATGCCTGTAAATGAGTTATACTGGTGGGGGGGCTTCCAAAGTTGGAGTCCAGGGGTGGCGTGGTTACGTGTCGAAAAGTAGGAGCATATTCAAGTTTCATCAACCGCCATACCCCATCTCCTTTAATAGGTTACTTCGCCTGTTAAACCTTTGCCGAGGCGTGGGTGGTCCGGCTACCTGTCCCAGTGATTGTGTGGCGCCTTTAACCCTGCCACTACAACCCTGAAGCCTAACGGACCTGCCCGCCTGGATAAACTGCAAAGTCTGGGTTCGCCGCAAGGTGAATGAAAAACGGAGAAACCTCAGATCTGCTGGGATAGAAACAACAATACCTGATGGTGGAACATCAAACTTCTATTAACCAGGCAATTAAGGGAGATTAAATGGCTTTAGTTAGAATTATGTGACCAACAATCAAGTTCATTGATCAGTCATGGCAAGATACCATATTGCAGTGCTCGCCCCACCCCAGGCAATAATTGGGGACCTCGTGAGGGGGAGGAACCTCAGTGCCTGGAGCAGCAGCAGCTTACTCTCTGAGGTTATCAGAGCCAGGTCTTACTGGATCCTAAGATCTGTTGATAAAAATCTGTGAAGTGCTTGTCAACAACATCGGGAAGCACATAAGGCACTCAGATATCATATGGAGGGTGTAAATTCACTTCATCAGGACACAGAAGGTGTAATAGTATTTCATAGATGGGCGGCCCTCTTTACTCTGTTACAATCAAATACCATTAGTCTCACATATGGGCATTTCGTGAGGTGAGAATCTGTACATATGACCTATAAAAACTTGTTGCAAGCAGTAGATATGCCCTTTCATGTAATTAAAGTTCTCTGTGCAGCCTATACTGGTTTGCAATTGATTGTGTCATTCAGAAGCAACTGCTTGTCACGAGGTAATAAATTATTAGAGATTAATTACATGACCAACTGACCTTTGACCTGACACCCAAACAATTGGGATCATGTACTCATTCTCTATTGGGGTAACACCCACATCTTCCGCATTCCAGGTATGGTCTTGAGGCACCTGACCCGCTCGAGTTATGTGTTCACCAGTTGTTTATTTTATTTTTGTTATCAAGAAGAACCAAAATGAAATTTAATTTGATGGGACCAAGGATAGCTCCTTGCCGATTCGCGCCGTTTTAACCGCGCCTCTTCGGGCATATGACACGCATCTGCCGGAGATCCTCCCAAGGGTCCTGTGTGGTCAACAGGGGTCCGTGGGTTAAGGCTGGCCGCCGGGGGAGACGCCCGCCGTAGCTCATGGTTGGCGCAGTTAGAGATTCCCAAGTTTACCTCAAGGGTATTGGGTGGAATGGCCAAGGCTATGCCTGGTCGTTGCCAGGATGAATGAGCGGAAGCGGCTTGTGGAATTGCGATAGGTGCCTTCCAGGCATCTGCTCCCATGAGTTAGTGAGTGATTGAGTGGGTGAGTGAAGTGAAAGTGAACGAGGGGGAGTGCAGTGTGAACCAACTAACACCCCCAAGGCCCTCTATCCAAGGACCATTACATGTTGTAACTTGCAAGAAAATCGATTGATTGAAAGTTGTTGAAGCAGTTGCATTTCGAGTAGTACCATGTGTGGAATTCCATAAAATGGGGCCACTCGGGACCAAGTTAAGACTTGGATAAAGTTCCTGAACACCCCGGAAGGAACGGCTGTTAGGACATCAATATCACCGAACATCAGCATGGGCACCAACATTTGTAGGAGAATTAGCGTTTTGCAGTTTTCCCATAATAGGCCCATGTTGCCCCTTTAATGCAATTGACCTTTACCTTCGAGTAAATCAACGATGACCATCAGTCCAATAAAACATTGGACCAAGTCGGTCGAGATTCGTTCCAAGCAAACCAAAAGGTCACAGCAGACTGGATAGATAGAAGGATAGAAGGATAGAGGGATAGAAGGATAGATAGAATGAACGGGCAACGCAATAGCTCAACCAGCCATAGCTGGTTTTTGGAGCTAAACAAAAAACGGAAGGCCAGAATTTATTACCGCTTACTAGAGAATATGCTATTTATACAAATTACTTAAAAGGTCAAAAATTTTGGTAACTCGGTGATACTGTAGAGAAGGCAACAGTAAAAAAACAAAAAGGATGACAATAGTAATGCATATCACAATTTTTGTTCACAAACTGGTGAATCCTAGTGACAATGCAATGTGCTCACGAAGCCCTGTTTGTGCACCCCTTTCGCCGCCAAAAAAATGTGCACCCCTTCGCCCGGCCCAAAAAAAAAAACAACAAAACCCTGCCACCGTTTAATAGATACATGGGTGAAAAACAATATTATGTAGATGACAGTTCTAGTGAGACAGTTTTCGTTATAACCGTTAAGAGATTCTACGATGAAGTTACACACTATAAACTCGTTTTTCTTTTTCCTTTTTTTTTCTTCATAAATCGAGCGTGTCGTCGAAAACCAAGTCCGACATACTTAAAAAACGTATACACATGTTTTAGCGATTTGATACATTGCATTTTGTAGGAGTTGATATGGTTGTTTAATATTCGAAGGCGTTTCAAAATATTAATATAAATACAGAAATATATGAATACAGAGATTATATCGCTAATTTCTAAGCACTAGTATAGCAAATATCTTGATAACTTAAGAAGATGGTTTTGTATAGGTCACAGCACTGAACACATTAAGGTGCTGTTACTAGGCACGCGGAATGTTCGAAATACGCGACGCAGACATTTTTCGCTCCTGTGTTATTTATAGGGTCTATTCAGTAGTGCAAAGCGCGCCGCGAAACGTGCGATTTTTGGTGTCGCGGGTCGCGACAAAAACCCGAATTGTCCCGGTGACAGTTCAAATCGGTGGGTTCGCGCGCGACAGCTCGGATTTATGACCAATATGGAACGATGAATGGGACACCGTATACTGAGAATTTCAGTATTTTGCTTCAAAAATAGGATATCGTTGTCAATACATCGTTGCAATTCCCTTTATTTCGCGTGTTAAATAGGCCTACATAGTCTATTGCATTTCTAGCTGTGCCATACGTTCGAATGGACAGCATGATGGATTGTTAGGCGTTTTATACCCTGATCGGGGAAATCTCCCCATGGTCTCGGGAATCTTCTGCAATCGGTTGGATAGATCTACTCGGGGAATCGACAGCCCAGGGATGTAATATTTCTAGCCTTCTTCGGACCCACCCATGGCATAAATAACCAAACTACTGAACACGGCATCCCGGAAAATGTCCATTGCCATTTCTATAAATTAAAACCATGTCACTTCATGCATGCTCTCTGAAAGCAAAAGAGTGAATTCACTCAATGCAGTATTTCACTCAGCAAACCTCGAATGTGAGGGGATTCACTCTAATAGATGATATCGACTCTCTAATGTGCGAATATCCGGACTCTTGCCGCTCTATGGAAACTGGGAGGGGTCAGTCAGCACACTTCGCATTCCACTCTAAAGAGTGAAGTATGCTCCTAGGGTCGAAGATTTTCTAAAATGGAGTGAAATGTAGTGATGATCACACCGCCACTTCATGGTAGTGTACATTTCTTTTTTTGTTTTAGATTGTGTCCTCCCAGTTCCGTTGGAAATTCGTGTGCGAAGGGACCTACCGGCCCATAGCCCTATAGGCCTATGCCCATGCCTCAGTCGTTTTTCGTCAATTGGGTGAACTGCGTCTCCTCTGTATTTTCTTTTCAATAGGAGTTATATCCGTGGCAATATGACCTCTTGCCTAAATTGATGTGCTTTGCGAGCTCCCATGTTTTCTTGTCCGTTTTCCGGCACTAACTAGCGCGAAATAGCCTGCTCTTCTGTGTTCCCCTGCTAATTTTATTTCGCGAATCGCGATTCGCGTGCCTATCGAATACCCACGCGACACGCAACAAATGCGATTCCTCTTCGCAGGTGCGATCGCGTATTCGCCTTTCGCGTATTCGCGTGCCTAATAAAAGCAGCTTTTAGTCAAGACGGCCACAGACTATTGTGACCATTTATCCTTCAATGGCCATCCACTGGATTGTCTTGGAACCAGGTCCGGGACCCTAATTCACCCGGTAATGCACAACGGTCTGTGGCCTATAACTATTTGATTTTCATTTAGTTTTGGCAAAAGGGGAAGAGGACATAGGAGGCTCTTTGACGGGAGAGACAAATGGTCCTTTCCCTGCATGGACAGTCAAGTCGAGGCTGAACCTAATAGAATAGGTCCCTTTAACATTTGATTGTTCACCTAATTCAGTTACAGGCATTTATCAATTGAATATCAAATGATCAATTGAATATGACAACTGTGCAGTGATTTGCTACACAAAACAAGACCATTGTACTCATCCCGACCTGTCAATACATGCTGATCAAGGCAATTATTTTCAGGTTTTCTAACCAGGCAGGGCAGGTCTAATGACTCCAAAAACCGTAGCTGTATGTTTTGTCATTTGCTGTGTGAATGCCCTGCTGAAACAACTGCATAGGGCCCCGATGCATTTGGGGTGAATGGGATCAACAAATCAGTGTTAAAATTGGTATCGCTTGCTCATGAACTGTGAGCGTGGCCAATTCTCAATTGCTGATGATTATTTGCTGTGAAGTATAATTAAGTTACTCTGCTGTTGAGATATGGTGTCTATTCAGTTGGAAAAGCCAACTTATGTTGGATAATAAGGCCGCCACCAATAGTTGTGTGTTATATCATAAAATCGGCAACAAACATATATTCATAACGGTTCAGGTACTCATTCAATCCGGAAACTAATAGTAATAACTGTAGTAGGAAGTTTCTTCTACTTAGGCCCCACCCTCGCAGCTATGAAGAAAAAACTGGCTAAGCCCCGGAGAGGTGTTGTGTTATTGAATATAATTTCAATATATTCCACCACCTCCAAAAACCGAGAAAGCCACAAAAGGCAGCCGACCAATGAAAGTTGCTGCATCTTTTAAAAGAAAAAAAAACCTATTTAACAAGGGAACAGTAGGTAATGCTGAAATATGAGAATAATGGTGTGATTTGCATGGTAACTGAAGTCCAAGCAACTTCATTTAACAACAAGCGTTATTAATAACAAGAAGTGCCAAAACACACTCACACGGCACGTACACCGAACACATTCACAGCCACACTCACCATATACGCACGCTCGATGCTCATTTTGCTTAGGCACGGAATCAATAGTAGAGAGCTAGGAGCCTAAACAAAATGGAAACAGGGTCCGCGAGACCGAAAAATGAAAGGGGTCACGCGGCGGACCGAAGTGAGAAAGGGTCGCGAGACCGAAAATTAGAAAGGTTCCACGAGATCGATATCCGCCGAGATCGAAACATGCAACATCTAAATAGTTGTATTATTCCGCTGTTCTGATACGCCCCATTCAAGTTCTGCGAAGTTTGTTGCAAAACTCGCGTGAAATGATTTTCTCTCAGAATGGCGGTGAGCCTACTTACCGTCAACCATAGTGACAGCAACAATATGATTGTTGGATTTTGTAGCTCATACAAAGGAATAGTTTGAGCCATGGGCACATGACCACCGGGGGTTTCAGAAAAAGGGGCATCGTGCAAACAAAATGAGGGGGGGGGGGTCGTCAGCAGGTGTGATATTTTAAGGCGAGCACCACCACGGGATGGCGCGCCAAAGTTGCATAAAATGTTCGTCAGATAGCCAGGAAAAGGCACTTCGAGTCCCACCATCCCGGTTTTATGGAGTGAAGCAACCCCCCTGAATTTACAGAAACGTCCAAACGTTTTAGTCGGGAAATGTTATCGGAAAAAGTCAGTTGACAGGCTTGGCTACAAATGCACTTCTTCTACATCTCTGAGGTTAGCATCAAGATGATTTACCAGGGGTTCCCATGATGGTTTAGATAGCTCATGAATAAATATGTGAAATGAATTAGGGTGCCCACTGACTCATGCCGGACTATTTATATGAACTGCGGCCACACCATTCGATTGCCGCATTCGAATTTTTGAAGTAAAGGGTTTCAGTTGCTAAATGAGGAGCGACCATGCAGAGGGTCGTTTTTCCAATCAAAATATTTGAAATAAAACTGAAGTGAAAAAAATTACTTCAAAGTATGGTTTTCTATAGTGCCACGGGGAGCCCCGATGACAATTTGATGTAGTAATTAAAAATAGGCTTTCGCAAATCAAAATGATTCCTCTTAGCCATCCTATGTTCAAGCGGTTTTGTCTCGCCTGAACAAAGGAAGAGACTTAGCGATCACTTTTGTAGTGTATGATGTAGTATGTATGAATGTAGTAGGTATGTATTGTAGTATGTATGTATGGTATTATATTATATTATATGAAGCGTTACACAACATTTCAGTTTTTGGTCCACAACCCGCAGGGCGTGCTTCCGGGGCAGCACTCGTCAGGTGACTGATGTGTTCGCTGGGTTGTTGTGACTGTAGCCTGCCTAGCCGTCTGGTCTCTGCGGTTGGGTTGGGTGGGTTCGTATTGTGCCCTGCACGGTTGACGTATTCAGGACCTCTGTTGAGTAGGAGATTACTGCGAGAGGTCATTATCTGGAATTTCTCTTCCTGACACAGGTTGACATCGGCTCTTGGGGTCTGGATTGGGGGAGGGGGGGGGGGGGGGGGTTATGAGGGACGTTGATGCAGCAACGGCTTGTTTTGGATTTGTTTTGGTTGCCAGAGAACTTCGATAGCTCGGTGTCCTTTTCGTACCGGTCTGTCCGAAAGGATACGGATGATTGGTTTTGTACCTGGGTTTAAATGTATTGCCCGCTATTTACTATGTAAAGGTGTACCTCGTTGGCCTCGGTTATGCGTCAGCTTGGGTACTACAACGTGTGATGCAACGGCAGTTTCATCACTGCGGCATACACGGTCGGATCTACAGTTACAGCGCTTAGCCGCCGGTTGTAGGAGGGTGGGGGTAGTGCTGCAGTGGTCGCGTTAGTACCTTCTGTGGGATGGGATTACTTTTCAAATTGGTTGGCCAGCTATAGCTGACCTTCACATTGTTCCGGTTGAATATCTTATGAAGCGGGCTAGCGGGTGGGAAGTGCCGGTCGATGAGCGCAGGAGAGGAAGGGGGGGAAGTTTTGGCTACGTTGGTCTTGACGCCTTTGCAGAAGGGGGGGGTTGAAATAAGATGATGTTTCGCTTCCTGTTTCTTCTCCGTTTGTGTTCCTGCCGAGGGATGTGTCAACTTACTGGGTACCCGGATGATTCCAAGGCGTCATTGTAGATTGGTGAAGCTGCGTGAAGGATATTCGTTGTGGGACAGTTGGGATATGCGTTTGCTGATAGCTTTCGGTATCTGCTTATGACCTGATGGGTGTGGTTCGATGAGTTGTTGACGTATACGGGGTTGTCGTCAGGTTTGCGGTTTGGTAGGGGTGATCGGTGTGATATGAATCCATGGGCGAAGGTCGAATATGATGTCGAAGAAGTTTACCACTTCAGTTGTAACTCCACGTGTGCTTGTATGTATGTATGTATGTATGTATGTATGTAGTTTAATGTATGTATGTAATGTATGTAATGTATGTATGTCATGTTGTAGTATGTATTAGGTAAATGTATGTGGTCGTGTGTGTGTGCGTGTGTGTGTGTGTGTATTTCTCCGGAACGATCAGCCGATTTTCCGATTTTATGAAAGTTTGTATGAGTATCGGGGTTGGTTGTTGAACAGATTTGGATTTGGGCGCAAAGGTCACTAAGTAAGTAGGGGAATTGCTATGGGGACTGGTTTGTCAAATATTCACGACGAAAACTTGGTGAAATGATAATACGAGGAGGAAGCGGGGCACCCCCACACATGGACTCATCGCGCATTCATTCGCATGCTCATTGACACTGTTGCCACATCAACAATGCACTGAATTCATTGCCTGAAGTCTCAAAAGTTTTGAACTTGTTAACATTACGGAGGAATCAGCAAGGATCTTGCGAGCGAGTTGGGAAGGATGCGGTGACCACGGTGTTGCGGTTTCGAGGAAGCGGCGTGTTCCACCACAGCAAGTTCCGCAAGGCTTGCGGGAGAGCAAATCCCGCACAGTGTGAGGTCCGGCTTAAGCAGTAGCAGCTGATCAACTAGTAGGTCACAAGTCTGGAATACTTTTGCATGGTTGCATTTTTGGTTTTATGCGTGCCGGAGGCTCAAGACAATTTATGCAGTCACATGGGCGTGTATATGCGCGCGTATGTGTATGTACGCGTCTTGTTGCACGGCATCAGAACGCAAATGTTATTGAAGTTGCGAATGGGCATGAGTTGTAAGAACCCGTTGAAGAAATGTTCAAAATCAGGAGAGGTCGAAAAGGCATGTATCGCACAGGAGGGACCTAGGGAACTATATTCTAGAGGAATAACAAGTGGACTCGATGTCTTTTTTTTTTGGGGGGGGGGGGGGACTCAGTATACCTAACACAAATACCTAACACCAAATTTGCGTCAGTGTCCCGCCTGGGTGGAGGAGGATCGCCCCACACAAACTTAGTGTGTAATTGATTCAGGATTGCTGTTGGCGGTTGGCCAACTATTTTACAGCAGTGCTGGATAGATGGCCGGTCTTAAATGAGTATAGGCAAAGTATTTGGAGCTCATGGTCGGGTATTTAGGATGACACGTGGTTGGCTTATACTTTCCCAGCCCGAGAAGGTCTGAAGTCAGTCAATCCAAATGCGCCGATAAGCATGATCGGTCATAAGCGACGTCACGCGGAGATCTTCTGTAACACAAGGTCGAGATTTCGGGGAATAAATTTGAATCCTTTCTCAGTGGAAATCTACCGTTATCCTATCTAAGGGTAGCACGATAGAGATCACAATCCTGAATACCCTGATGATGTGGGGGATAGGATACCGAACTCCGAAACCACCCCCCCCCCCCTTTTGTTCCTCAAAAGTAAGCGGAAAAACTCAACAAGGCCACATTGTGGGACCTCTCATGTTCGGGGAGTGTTGGGTTCTGATACAGTCCTTTACTCATATTGAACTAGTGGACGCCAGGATATCGGGAATATCAGCGGGAATATCAGCGGAAGCTAGCCGTTTTCGCATTACCCGATCCTACAGAACGTATCCCCTTCAGCTGATACCCTTCTGGCGCAAGAATATTAAGGCGATCTCTCGAACAAAAAAACAACAGATTCCCCAGCATGGCCACTGGGTTCCTCGAAAAGATGCGTTCATAGTAACGCGGCTGCGGCTACCCATAATCCGGTCGTGACTGACTGACGAATCGCCCGTCTAGGGTAATGTAGACAGACCACCAAAACCTACACCAAGACCCGTATGGAACGCGTGATGACATGCAGAGACAGTCACGGTAAGCTTCATCGCCTCGTGCATTGAGGTGTACCATCCCAAAATCCTGTTGTCCGGCTTTAAAAGTAGCAGAATTGATATCGTAAACGCCTGTAGTGAGTTAAAATTAATCACATGAAAACTCCTCAACGAACTAACTGACAGACAAACTGATTGAGATTCTGCAACTTCGTCTCGGGAGAGGACCGATCCCGTGATAGGGGATCAGGGTATTGGGTATTATACCACAGACTTAGCGAACCTACACTCCCAAACATACCTGTCAAACTGATCCAGAACTTCGTCTGGTTACGGATCCTGATGCACATGTAGACTCTCATCATGGTACGAGTCGACGATGCGATCTCTATCAGAATTTCTGTGGTTGGTCTACTGATCACTAATGCTAACCTAATCACAGGATATAAAAGGGACCAATACAATACTACTAGCTGATCGGAGAACCTTCCGAAGCAGCAGATCAACACATAAACTGGCTGATTCAGTGCTCTAATACGCTTTATTGCCAGACCGGACGGCAATCGGACCAAGTTGTTCCTTCTATCTGAGCTAAATTAATACAAATGAGAAAATTGCTTTAGACCATGTGAATATATATTACATTACAACAAAACACTGTAAAGAGCCTGTTTCGGAAGACACAGGCGCTAACATAAAAAGAGCACAAAAATAGGACAAAAACCCCTTGTTGGGGTTTTTGTGACGGGACACTGTGGAAACCTGCAGCCGGGAGATGAGGGAGATTGTCCACAGCTTGTGGCACCACAGGAGGGAAAGCATATCATATCAACTTGCTTGTTCTCGAGACATTTAAGCCTAATGCCTTGTGTGGTAATAAAACTGACGGAGAGAGAGAGAGGAGAGAGATTGAATAGATACTGGGAGCTTGGTTATTCAGACACTTATTAGTCAAGGAAGTATTTAAAATGAACACGATTCCTAACAGTAAGCCAGTGAAGCTCTCTGATAAGTGTGTTTGTATTTAGGTTACCTGTATCTGTATGTTATCTGAGTAGATAACGCGGCGCATCGAGAGCTGTGCAAGATGTGTATTAATGAACATAGAGGAGTGCAGTTTCGGTGCTATATATGATGATCTATAGGCAGACTTGCATTGTGGTCAGAAAGAAAAGTTCTATTTTTATTCTATGGTGCCGTCAGTGGCGCCGAGGACTGCAAGTTTCAATTAGCTTCCGTGGTGATGATCGTGAAGATCGTGGGTTCACAATCCCACGAAGCCCGCGGGATTCAGTGCCCTTGGTGCCCTTAGACAAGACAAAGTCTCCAACTCTCACGTTAACCACGTGTAGAAATGGGGACCTTGTGATGTGATTGGGTCGGGCGTAGTATGTGGCTGATCCTATGGGAAGAACCCAAGTGGACACGATGAAGTGGCGGACTGAAATAGTGTGTCGGTAGGGGAGTGAACAAGGAAAGAGAGATGCGCACTATATAGATATAGTACAGGTGTCACAGTCACTAATGATCAGGGGTAATATCTGTGAAGCGCTTGATCACGTCGAAGAAGGGCTATATAAGCACCTAGATATTACGATGAGATAATGATGATGAGATGATAATGAAGAGTTCAGGGCGCTTGGGCGCCCTCTTCTCTCCGGTGGCGTGAAAAACAACAGGGATCTTTCAGGGAAGCTTTCTGGACTTATCGTGTCCACAAGGTGTTCATACCTTGACCTATGTGGACCTTAGGTGACCTTTGACCATACCCCCGGAAATATGGGAATTACGTACTTATTACGGCGGACCCACGTATCAGGTGTGGGCTTCATTCAAATGACCTTTGACCTAACCCCCAAACAATAGGGGCTATATCCTCATTATAGAGAGAACGCACAGACCTGTCCATCCAGGTCCATCCGAGTTATCATGTTCAAAAAAAACAACCAAGCGAAGATTGACCAAACAATAAATCTTCGGCAATTTCCCAATTCTTCACTAAAATGACCTCCAATCTACAACCAGAACAACAGTGTTCTTGTACTCCCCACAATAAGGCTGCATACCAGGCCACACATTCACATACGCAAGCACGCGCACACACACACACACACACACACACACGCACACACACACACACACACACACACACACACACACACACGCACACACACACGCACACGCACACGCACACGCACACGCACACGCACACGCACACGCACACGCACACGCACACGCACACGCACACGCACACGCACACGCACACGCACACGCACACGCACAGCAACACATACACACACATATACACACATACCTACTCATACACGTACAAACGTGACTGCATAGATTCCTTTTAGCTTCGCCAAGGAATCAGGAAGACCATTCGACAATGCGATCTATAAGATGTACGTTTTCGGAATTGCCTGGACACAAACAGCCCCCTGGCAAGAGAAGTCGAGAATTGGGCGAGTAAACTGAAGTTCCTACACGTGGAACCCACCTACCCAGACAGAAAATAAGAAGCACCTGGGAGTGCTCATATTCCAGAGTTTCCGGGCTTATGGAAAGTTACAGTTCTTAGAGGGCGCCTATTCCCCCTTTCCCCCCCCCCCCCCAAAAAAAAAAAAAAAAAAAAAAAGCGGAATTGAATGGGCGAGCCTCTACGTAGCAAATGTTGGTATGTATATCTTTGTATGCACTAATTTCACGGGAAAACTCAAAACTTATCTTTTTCACAGGCATTTTATTAGGTTGCATTCCGTTCAGTTTGTGTGTAATTGGTTTTGCAGCTTCTGTCGAAGTGGGCGCTATAGAAATGCCACTCCTAGGAGCACAATTCTGTTCACACTCATATTGTCCCTCGAACCCACATCACCCTTTATTATCAACACGATGTTAGCAGAAAGTGCTCGATGGTCATTTTTATGCCACAAAAGTGTCATTTCGAACTAGACATCGCCTGGCGGGTGAACCGCCAACCGGTATATTCCCACTTTTGAACATTGGGAGGCGGGACCAACTAAAGTGCACACCCTCCTGTAAATCCGTAAAGTGAAGAAGAAAAAAAATCGTCAATATTTCGCAGATTTAACCTCCGGGCACCTTGAAATCATTGTCAAATTCTTTTCTCTTTTCAGAATTATCTGAAAGTCCACGCCCACCAAGTTTCATATGGATCGGACAAAACAAATTCTCGCAAATTTGACCTTATGTTACCTTGAAATCGTTGCCATATTCTCTCGGAACCATTCAAAGTCCACACCCACCAAGTTTCGTATAGAGAGATCATGTCAAACCCCCAAACCCAGTCACCCAAAACTTAGTGATTCTAAAATGTTGCCTCCATTCATTGATTCCTTTTCGAAGGCAAAAGGAATCTATGCAGTCATGTCTGTGCGTATATGTGTTTGTCTGTGTATGTGTGTGTGTCACCCTTGTCAGCACGATATCCAACAATATCTAAACAATACGCAAACAGGTCTCAAGTTCCAATTAGGCACGTGGCTTGCTCATGTGGTGAGGTTTAACCCTATTGTTTTTAGTGTCAGTTCAAGGTCATTCAAGGTCACGACAGGGCAATGTTCCAAAACCCTGTCAGCACGATACCATATTAGGTTAGTGGGTTGCACATATGGTGAGGATGAACGCTATTGTTTTGAGTGTCAGGTCAAGGTCATTGGAGGTCACCATAAGGCAATCCTTCTATATCTTAGCAACGGAACATTTCAGAGCATGGAAAGTTTTGTTAATTTAGGTGAACTACTTCTGGTGACCTACTTGAACCTCATTTTACCCTTTGACCTCATTTGACCTAATGACATTTGTGACCTTTGGGGCCATTTTTTGTGACGGACTAGCCTCGTCCTATTACAACAAACCAATAAGTCGATTGCACTGACTTACTAAAACACTGCTATCACACGCTATTTCCAGCTATGTCCTCTGTAAAAGAGTAAAACAGCTTTTCAAACATTGATAAATTCCAAATCTTTATAAATCTTTGCAACGGAACATTTTAGGGGGTTGGCGTAATGGAGAATCTTGTTCATCTGTGCAAACTACATCCTTCGACCTTTTGACCTCATTTGACCAAACTTTGTGAACTTCTGGGTCATCTTTCCGTATACGACCAGGACATGTCGTTTTGCAATAAACCAATAAGTCAGTTACACTGACGTACTAAAACACATTTATCACGCTATCGCCAGTTCTGTCTTCTGTAAAAGGATGAACAGTTTAAAACACTGATAAATTTCATGTTCGACACTAACTTAGCGGCACTGAAACATCTCAAAGAGAATTTCCCTTCGTCTGTGGGGCTACCTCTAAACCCAAATTTTCATGTACCAACTCAATATATGGTTTGGTATTAGACATGACAATCATTAACTTTTGTCCATATTGTTGTCAATCCTGGAGTGAACCAAGCCATTGAATGATACATATAATATCCATCAGATTATTGTGATTGCAAATTACCAGCATAAGCAGATAGAAACCCCTACCATTTCGGGAAAGTAGGGATTATAGGCACCAGGTCTCATTTGCAGGTAGTTATGACCAAAGGAAGAGATATGTTACTTGAAACTCCACTTGACAACACAATCCGGACGTGTTGGTATGCAGTGTGGGGTGAGTTAATTATTATGCTACTTGCCTGCTTGGAATAAATATGCAGATTTTAGGTGATCTTGAAAGTCCCTTCTTGTTACAGAGGTTGGATATTTTGCAAGAAATCACTACTCATAGCTGCGTTCTTGTTTTACCTTATAACGGTTTCCATCCTGATTTTTTACGTCACGGGGAGGAGGGGGGAGGGGGGGGGGGGGGATCAGTATTTGCTGCCTTTCTGCAATCTGTTAACAGGAAGACGGAAGGTTGCAATAACGAAAAAGGTCTTCCGTCAATATCATCAGAACAATCTTGAATGCTTTATTCAAATCTAAGCCATATAGTTCGTTTATCACAGAGTCTTCAAAATTGGCTTCGTATTTCCCAAGTTCCTCGCAACGTCACGAGAGGTATTGCGCAATAGCAAATGTGCCCCTTTTTCAAAAACAACTAAAAATCGGTCTGAATTCAGACGCCTCGATGTAATGAAGAGAAATAACTAATTTGTTAATACCCGTCATATGTTATGTGTTTATATGGCGATTGTACTTACACAGGGTTGAAAAATGTTCACAAAATAGTGTTAAAGTGATGATCAATAATATATTCGAGTATATATAAGCAGAATCATGAAAATGCATATAGCTGATGTCGTAGTAAGCATAACTCCAACAACAATTGACTATTGATACATAGATAAAAGTTTTACAAACTCTCTTACTAACATAACGTGATACCCGTTATTTTCATAGTGATAAAAATATTACTCGAAAAAAACACCGATATGGAGTATTGGATACACATGTAGTATCATATCGGTATTGGTATGCCGTATGCGTATACTTGAAAAATACTTGCAATGAATTGGCTAAAAGATTAATTATAATTAGAATAAAAAACACTTCTGGTCCACTAATTCCAAGCTACCCTTCTCATACAAACAAAACATCGCTAGAACTCAACACCACAGGGGAAGCAACTTGGAATGTTCGATACGTAATCACAGTCTGTTACAATAGTTTTCATTCTACCTAGTTAAAACCGATGGAAAATATCAAAGCTTTTAATTTAATATGTGCAAACAATCTCACTATTCGTGAAGTATTGTCACCTTTTTAGATTCATACAATCTCGTCGAATACGAACTGATATATAAAAAAAATACTATTTTACTATTATTTAGTTCAGTCAATCATTTTTCGAATGTTTCACTCCTAATAAGACCATATCCAATCGATAGCTCTTACGACAACTACTCTACATTTTCCCAATATGTAGGAATAATTGTTACGACACGCTCAAAAATGAACGGAACAACAGGCATTATATTTCATGATACCATGACGCGGCGATCCAGAAGGGTTATGGGGGATGTCTCCCAATATTTGGAAAATCGCTCATTACCTTTAATTTCGTATACACACTCAGCTACTTTTTCTGAAATTGGCCATGCCCCCTTCCCCAATATTTTGACTGAATCGCCGCTCATGTATGATACCATTGTTAGCGCCTCATTTGAAATGGAAGTACCGAATGGATATATGTTGGACTTATCATAACATTATTTACGTCATTGTTATTTCAGCGGAATGGTAGTCAGTTCATGATCTATCAATAATTTTGTCGGCCTAACTCAGATGCTGATCTAACAGTGAAAGGTATCATGCTTCTCGGGTCTCGAGACCACCGATCGACTTCACAGCTCAATTAGTCGGGTGCTTGCACGGTGGCGGTACAGATTCACGTGGACAGGGTGGAGTCATGAGCTCTTCACCACTTCCATATTTCCGATCTGTTAATTTGTGTGGGCGATTGTGTGGTGCGCGCGTTTGCGTGTCCGCCAGCTGTTCTATGTTTTTTTTTCTAAATTTCTCCAGTTTGGAGCGATCGAAAATCGAAAATTTATTCATTTAGAATTTGGAGCAAGATACAATGTATAAAAACATGGGGTTCTTCAGCATTCATGCTGAAGGTTTCTTGGAATTTCTATGGATATGAATTTTTCTTTGCAACTCACAAGATAGAAGAGATAGAAATGACTAAAAATATAGTAAGGGTTCAACATTTCCATGGATGCCAATGAGATCCTCCTCTTGTACTCCGGGCACCGCCCTCTTGTTATGTCTTGCTATTTTCCCCAGAAAATATGCACGGAAACACATTAAATAATACAATGATATTACTTCATTAATCAAAATTGTATCATAAGGAATTATTGCATTTTTATATTTAGGAAGATCGAAACAAAAGTGAAGTGATATATCCCTTATAAACCTTTATATTTATATGTTACTTGTCTGAATAAAAACGAAGAGAAAAAAAGGACTATATCATTTATTATTATTATTATCATTATTAAATTATTATCATTTCTTGAATTGTTTTCGAACATTTTGAAAGCATGTCACTATACACTGTATCACTATAACACGTATGTTTCCTGTTCACAAGCATAATTTACCACGTCCGCCGTGGTGGTCTGTATTGTCATGATTGTATACGAATCAATCGTTACCACTGTTAGGATTAGGAATCAGGGTACCGATTGAGAGTCACGTTCAGCCAATGAAGAAATGCCCTGTAAAACTCTGCCCATTGGCCCATGGCCACAAACAAAGCAATGACTGAATGTTCGAATTATCGACATTGAATAGTTCCTGTCAATTATCACGTAAACCAAAAGATAGAACATATACACTGAGTGAAAGCATGATAAAAACAAAAGCTACCCAAATTATACATATCTAGCCTATTAAGTGTTTTCTGCACGTATAACTATGATACACAGTATTTTGTACCTCATTGTAACCAAAACATATCAATACAAAGTAATTGTAGAATGATAATTCTACCTTATTCAGTTTTTTCATATGTTCGTCTTCCACTACATTCTCTGCTACCTAGTCGAAAAGACATATGCACAATCTCTTGCAATCCAAGCCGTTCCCCATAAGTTCAATGGCTATTCTGAATATTAGGCGTTAAAAGGTTATTGTATACAGTTTCTCACTTTAAAGAAATCGAAATAAAATAATGTACAAAGTGTTGCAATATTACGATGAAGCCACGATGACGAGTAAAATACAATCTTGTTGTCATTCGTTAGATTGTTTGCTATTGGGGACCTGCAAACATTACCACGAGAATACTAATGATGCATAGGTATGTTTGTACTTTATTTGAACTACCAAGTACCAATGCGAGCAAATGCCAATTGTTATATCCGGTTGCTAGTTCACTTTACGATGATACTGACAGGAAAGTTTTAAAATAACAATATTCTCGTTATTCTCAGGTCCTAAGAAGTCTTTCCTTCACTTAATGTTCTGCTGTCTGGATGTTGGCCTCATGCGATCTGCTTATTCTCGTTAATACAGATCAAAATCAAAATAACATTTCCATCATTACTGAATAAATACAATAATGGAAATAAGAAATTGAATATCCCTCGTTACTATTTACCTACAGATCACATTTCTCTGTCTTCCTACTAAAGCGTTTGAATCGATTGAGCCAAATATTATTCAAACGTAACTTTAACGTACCTGTGAAAATACATGTTGCTTTTGGAACTGAATGATGGATCAAAGAAGAAATGCTTTTATTAAATCTTGTTTGACGCGATCAGACGCGAGAAGGTTTCAGCAAGTTATGCTCCAATGTTTATAGACTCTGCTATCGAACCCATTCAGACCACTCACTGAGGGCTACGAGAAGCGCTTGTTTCAATTTGCACTAGCTAATCAGACAATATAATATCTAGTTTCAATAAAATTATAACGCTTCATATTATTTTATGTGAAAACAGTAGCAACCATTTTTCAAAATACAAAAATACGAATATTTCATATTTGGCATATCCAGTTATATTTTATTACTGCCTCCGAGAATATGTTTGCGTTTATATTCTGTGTAAACATGGTGTTGTGTTGATACATTGATTGATGCAATAATAGGTAAAAAAATAAATTTGAAGAAGTTATAAAAATATTGGTGTAAAGAGTTACAAACATATACATAGTAACATTACAAAGCACATATGCAATTACACCCTTTATTGACCTGTTATTTTTATTAGGCCTATTGACAGCCATATAAATATTTCGTCACTATTCCTTCTCGAGTACAGTAAATGGTTGTCACATTAGGGCAGGGGTGGTTCATTCACACACATACACAGAAAGGATATCACAGCAAATATACTATGAATCCTCATTCCAACATATCATAAATCATGAACAGACCTTTTGTTTGGAGATGACATTTAAGACCTGGAACCTCTTCTTTTGCGCTGACTAAGTTAGCGTGACTTTGAACGGCAATTATTTTCGGAGCCGTTGTTAAGCTGATATGGAAGAGTCCGAGGAACGAATCAACCAAAGAAACCAGTGGTAGTCATTCGTTGGTAGTCGTAACAGTAACCACTCATTGACGCACATGCCGATATGCGGGGATACCCAATACAGCGAATGCACTACTCGTAGTTAAATCTTCATTGTAGCTATGCATGGGGAGTCACAGATGGGCCTATTGTTTGGTGACGAATGTTATCGTATGAGGTGACCTACACGTCCCTGCGCGTATCACCTGTGTAAAAAAAAGAAAAAAAAAAGGAGAATGATTCATACTGATTTGAAAACCTGAAAGTGAATGCCATGTTCCAGTCAGCATCTTGAACTCAAATGACAAGTATGCTTTCTTCACATCGTGTCAATGCGTGTCTGGTTGCTGTAGATGATAGATTTTTTTTTTTTTCTTGTCAGACTTCTTCTTCAAGCGATGCACGTCAGCAGCCTTACCAAAGGACTTGCTGATGGAGGCAAATTATCGTCTTGGAGATTCGTTCCTGAGGAGTCTATGTCAGTTTGCGTACTCATGATCTCAAACTTGAAATCCGAATGAACATTCTTCTTCCAGCATTCCAAGACCGTCGAGGATAATACCGCGTCATTTCTGCCAGAGTAAACAGTCACGTTTACAACAAGCTGTGGTCAGAGCATACTTATATGCCTTTGCAACCAATCCCTACTCGCACTTGTATTGCGGGTTGATGAACAGGGAGGAAGTGTCTGGCCGAGGTCTCTGTTATCAAGTATACCTCACCGAAATCTGGACTGAAGGACGCGATAGCGTTGCTAGGAATGGAAGGGGGTGTACCTCCGATGACGTGAAAGTGATGGACCGTGATGGAACCATCAGCCTGCAGGCGGCGAATAACCTCAAATGCAAGCAACGAACCCACACCGCAACCGATAAAAGACACCTGCCTCCCCTCAATTCTTGGAAGGAGACAGATGCAGATCTCTCGGACGATATCTTCGATAGCTCGAGAAGGTTTCTCGTTTGACCTCCCTTCCCAACCCGGAAGTTGTGCGACCAGCAGGCTCACACCCATCTCCTTGCACTGCTCAGCCCAGTCCACGAACATGGTACTTCCTTACCGTTGTAGGGGAAACACAGGACCATCGAGTCAGCGTCTCTCAGCTCGCTCGGCTCCTCAAACCACGCAGTATCTTGCAGCGATATCACCCCTTGGATCTTGGCTTCAATATGTTCATTCTGACTTATTGATCTCTCATAGATCAAAGGAACGATATTGGCGATATTTAAAGTGTCGTTGAGAAGTTTCACAGACCTTTGCCGTAACGCCAAATTGGTTTTTCACAGCAAATTCGAACCTGCTCGAAAGACATTCCAAGAGTCCAGTCCTAATTGGAAGAACGAGAGATTAGTCGATATCTCGTCCATTACTCCCAGGTGCTCTCTGATAAACTCAAAATCGCAACCATGATCGACGCTCTTCCTTCCTCCGGAGATAGGCAACTTAGAGAGTTATTGCGCCCCCTACCCCCACTGAAGCTGCAGAAAGGTCGTTTTCAGGGATCTCTCCCTTGAGTACAGAGTAACAATATCTTGTTTTCTCTTTAAGTGAAAACTGATTTCTGTTTGCACAAATCGCATTCGATCAAACCCTCCCGATAACCCACAGAACGTTGTGTCAGTCAAGAGAGCCCACGACATTACCCTCCAAAACCTTCTGTGGGTTCACACTGAATTGCCTGGAAGTCCAAAAATGCTATGTAGTTGTTTCTCGCGGCGTAGCCAATTTCGGTTATGGCACTGGGCGCCATCACGTAGCAGGGAGACCATGTAATCCTAGACTCGCAAAGGGAAGTTATAAACGCATTTGCTGTGGGCAGGTAGTTACCTGCTGCCCTTCGTTCCCCAAATATTCGATGGTCGACGAGAGAACACAATTGCGCGAGCGGTTGATCTCCAGCTTCAGTGTCAACTGATGGAGCAGAAGCGCACCATATGCCTTCGGCAACAAAATTTCATCCCATTTCTGTTTAGTCGCATTTCCAATAACTGGTCAGCGAATACAGCAGCGCAGTATATCCCCCTATCCTACACTCGCTGTATGTCTCTGATGTGTGAGCAGTCGTCCGTGCTAGCTCCGTCTGTTATGTCACATTTGATGAATTGGATTGGTTTTTGCTTGTCTATCAGTCCTCTTATATCCGTGATGGAACATTTCTTCCTGATATGTAAATCATTTTTGCTCCATGCGAAATCAGCCACTGCGCAATTTCAAACAAATAAACCCCATGCCTTTTGTACCCCCGACGACAAGGTACGCGTCATTCGTTCCACGGACAACGCTCAAGCAAAGCTGCGAAGTCCAACGGCAACTGAATGCACGCACTGATTCACGACACGTGGTGCCCATAACTCGGCTTAAGTTGCTGTGTCCTACTGTTACGACATTGTCACTTGTGCTATAAAGGTTTTTTTTACCATTACAGCCACCCATCAGATCCAGCAAAGACTTTATAAAATCCTTTGTCAGAGGCCAATGTTTCTCAGACAACATAACTTCCGTGTCGATGTCAACGAAATGTATTTGTCTCGGGTCACATTTGTTCTCTTAAACCTGTGGGATTCACCAGTTAGAAAGATGGTCCCAAGAACAGAAATCTTCTCCAACAGACAGTCCACATACGTGCTGTCTAGGGTTATTTCGTGATCAAGAATCCAACAAACCCGCATCGATTGAGGAATGATCGATATCGTGATCCATTGACTCTTTCGAAACGACCCTGACGTTGGAGCAGCTGTCCTCAAGTCTTCTCTGTTCTTCCGTGGTTTGTACGAGTAGAGTGATGTTTGTATTTTGTGACGGCCACAGCTTGCTGGCAAATTTGAAATGAGCATCACCTTTGCTAGACGCTATCAAGAGAGAGAGATTAGCCCCATTTGGGCAGAGCATTCTCATTTTTTGCACTGCCATGTACAGGGGCAAAGCGTGGTTTTATAACAGACAATGTATTCGTCGGACTGGCCGCCCTCGATGATAGTGCAGTTAACTCTGACATGTCTTCCAGCACGAGAGTGGATGTCACAGTATGAGAGCGACAGTAGCCAAGAACAACATCATTCACCTCAAAAGCATTAGGACTTCTCCAGTTGGAGCAATATTGGCAACAATCGCTAGCGAAGAAATATCCCAATTTAGACATGCTAGGCTGCTCGCACTCCTTGAATGACTGCTGTATGTAAGCTTCAACTTGATTTGAAAGCATCCGACGGCCGTCGGGATTCATCGCATTGCGTTACAACAGGGGAGCCCGCGTTTCCTCCAATTTCCTGCAAGTTGATCTCCCATTCGGTACATGGACTACTATAAGACAGATCACTCGTGCGCTTAGTGACCAATCGAATAGCAGAAACACTGTATTCCCTCCTGCCCATTACACTGTGTATGAGATTCCGTAAGGCTACGCAGTTCTTCTCATCTCAGACATGAGTGGGTTTCTCATGTAATGACTTAGCCATCTTGAGCAATCTGGCAACGGTAGATCATAAGGTAGATCTATAGCCGAAATAAACAACTCAGGGGTTTCATTCACAGCTGTCAATACAAGTGCATGCGCTTTAGCCATTAGCGGATTGAGAGTTTTGTCCTCAGAGTCAGCCAACATGGCCCCTTTAGTGACTATCCAAATCCTGCAAGTCTTGCGCTTCTGACAAGCCTTAAAATTTTCTGAACACCATTTTTTCAACCATTTGCTCCGACTGGGATTGTAGAAATTCATCTCTCGTTATTTCGAGAAGAGACCGAGTAACAGAGTCATCAATCATGCTAAGAACAATGACGTTTTCAGTGCCATTATTCTTCGGGGACAGTTGGATATTCTATGTGAAATATCTGTCACACGAATGGAATTCGGCTGGAAGACAGAGTCATTGACCAAGTTCTCGACTAAAGGTCCCTGTCATTCCAACAGTGTCAGGAACGATATAACACATGTCGGTTGAGGATTCAGTTCCTACTGAAGAATCCTCAACTCCATGTTTGTTCACCTCCGGAAGAACTATCTCAGACCAGTTTTTTGCCATAATGGTCAAAGCTTGGTGCTTGGGTTGCACCAACGTTTGCCAACTGGACATTTTCAGATCATTTGCAACGACTTGACCAGTAAGCAAATCGGCAATTTTCACTGCGACAGACGCATCCTTACCGTCATATGTTTTACGCGCGCATAGATCGCTACTTTCGGAGGAACACGCTGTCGAAGTCTCATGTAGCCAACCGATTTTGGTACTTCAACATTTCCTCCTTCCTTTGTTAGTGAAAACGCGGCAAACAACTGGAATACTGAGTCCAGCAGTGTGGGTGGACAAATGTAAAGGTATGACTCATTCTCCAAAGTTAGTGGGAGTGCAGAGGTGAAGAGTATCTCTGATTATCACTGTTGAGATTGGCGGATGTAACCGAGCCAAATAATTCGCCAATCTCTACACAAACCCCCATCGGCGAGCTTTTCATACAGTTGGTCGACTGGATACTGCGTGGGCAACCTGCCTTTGATCTCATCGAGGTTGATGTACTCATCAGGCTCAGTTTGTTCTGGAACGTCAGAGATCTTGAACTCGCACGTCGCGTTCAGCGAAAACGAGCCTCTGCTCTCGTCGTATGTTCTCACTGCTATATGGTATCTGCTCTCGTCGTTGCAGATCTTAGCTTGGGTTGTGTAGAGTGACCCGCGCGAGTCTGGTGAGTAATGGAACTTGTTGAAGTTCACATTCTCTAAGACCACAGCACTCGCATCGGGGTTACTATTCCATGCGACCGTGAGCATCATTTCAATGAATGCTGCCCCGGTAAGACACCCAACATTTTGTTATCTTAACTGGTGCTGAAGCATGCCACATCAGTGCGATTATATTGAGATTTCCAAATTTTCTCATCACAATTGCCGGAGCAGAGGGACGCTACCTCGACCTCTTCCGCCTAGTAGTGGGTGATTATCCCTTGACTGAATGATCAATTTCTTGGCTAAATCGGGGAGGATCTTGTATATTTTGCGTTGCATGGATAGTTCGGTAGGCTCGCAGGGTGAGGCAGATCACCCAAAAAAAGGGACTCAAGATGTATTGGGTATCCCTGTACGTACAGTTTTGCGATAGACATCATTATGTTCATTTCGATTTCGTCTGAGGCGGTGTAGAGGTATCGGAGGGCCTTCTGAGGGAGCTTATCACTGCATGGGAATCGTGGAAAAAAGTATTTGTGTTGGTTTCTTTGAAAGCGGCAATTGAACCCTTGACAACTGATGCAAGCGACGGATGTGGACCTATCTCTAGAAAAACATTGAATCCACGCGCTAACAAAATGTTGAGGGACCCTGCAAATTCGACGGTCTGCCGAATATTCTGTCTGCCCCATACGCGTTAAGTGTCAATATTTCAATTTCAGCGTCAGATAACAACCCGATACTGTAGATATCATTGAACCTGCACGATGGCATCTTTATCACCCTAGCGGAACTTCGAGCCATTCAGGAATTTAGTATTCTCGAGAAAGTACTCTTTAATCGCCTCTTGTTGGAAGCTATGAAAGGCGTTCTGTACTTTTAGTACCACGCAACGGACACCGTCCGATTTGAACGACCCAACACACTGCTCGACGGCCAGCTCATCTCCAGAGATGACCGTTTGTGCAGGACCATTAGCACATGCAATATCGACTTTACCATACATCCTAAGGAATGTAACCTATCTCTTACGGTATCCGTATCCGCGGTTGCAAAGCACTGCACTTGCCGCCATCTTCCCCTTCCCAGCCGTCTGTTGAAGCGCTTCCCGCGTACATAGATGTCCGCTGGCTTCCCCCTCCTCCACAGATATGTAACCCCCGACGCATGCGGCAGCCACCTCTCCGACACTGTGGCCCACGACGACCTTAGGGTAAATGCCAAGCCGCCGATAGACGGCCCGCAGGGATAGGTAAGGAAATATTGCCGGCTTGGGAAATTTCTGGAAAAGTAAACAGAAATTTCGTATTGAGGATTTCTATGAGTAAGGTAACGGTGTGGATATTTTAGAGCCAAGTGCCTCAATTTTGGCGATCACGGACACACATGTTAGAAGGCATTTGGAGTTGAATTGTTCTACTCTTGGGCTGGAATCTTACTGCAAAGACAATAACTAATTCAAATTGACCTTAGCCTACTGTGAGTGTAACTGCTGTTAGCACAACATAAAAGGAAAAAAACTCGCTGGTCTCCTGTCTGTGATGGACGGCGGAATAATGTTCGGAAACTGTCTGGAGGTCAACTTGAAGGACAGATGAATAAAAATGTTTGTAGATTGCTGTGTCAATTTTTGGCACGATGAATATTTAGCATAGCGCGGTTGCACACGCCACATGTTATCGCCGTGAGGGTAGAGAACACCGGGTGCATTGTTTGTTAGACTTCTATATAGAATGTACTGGGTACTCAGTACCAGCATTACCCCACAACATTTAGAATTTGCAGATATGAAGAGGACGAGAAAATGATTGTAGAAGGAAGATGTGGAAGCATGGGGCGCTTTGGATGAGATACGGGAACAACCGGTTCAGGTGAAATAACATAGCATTCACATTTCTTTATGGTCACCTAGTACCTGGGTTGTTTATTTTATCTTGTCCATCTCTTCTGTCAGCATGTGAAGGAGGGAACAAGTTGCCCCGGAACCTCAAGCATGCTGTCGATATCCTGTTGGAGGAATAAGACCAAACTGGAGGTCTTAGCAGCTACAGGCGAACACACCGTAGGATAGCCCATAATTGATCCAATCGAATCCAGGGCAAAAAAAAGTTTGGTAATGTCGGGAAAAATTTTGTGGTTGCCTGTGTTTTACTGAGTGTGCAGGGTTAATTCTATTACAGCAATAGTCGATAAATTTGAGTAATCTTCCAGGACCCCGGCTGACCTCCATTATTTGCACCCCGACATTTTACATATTGCATCTTATGTAGAATTCATGAATATGATATTCAGTGAATTTAGGCAAATAGCAAATGCCAAGCATGAGAGATCGTTCAGTCGAGAACATTCAATTAGAATTTATGGAAGTCGTCAGTCGAAGTGACTAGACCAATAATTAATGACTATACATAGCACTGGTCATCGGGACACTAGGAACTAGGACAAGTATCTGTCTTCACAAATTTCAATGCTGTCCTTAATTCGTGTTCACCTGGTATCAAAGCAAGCAAAACTCTCTAAAGTGGCGTTTTGTTTTCCCCAACCTGACTGCGTTTGTGAACGCTCGTTTTTCATGGTTTTTAGGACTTCACCCTCGTTGAGACCAGTTTAGGCTTGACCTGGCCGGAAGTAACAGATGCCACCTGCTCACCTTGAGGTGAGACAAAACCAACCATGTGTCCGTGTACCCCTCGCCTTTGAGTTTACAAGCACGCGTTACAAACACATAGAATGGGAAATATTGGAGCTCCAGCACTCACCTGTACAGATCTCTGAAGGTATGGTCTACTCCTATCAACTGCCGTCCCATCGCCAACCAATGGGTCCCCCATTCCAGAGAACACAAATGACCCAGCTTGGTGTATTTGCGCGCTAGGCATCTTCTGTAGCGCCCCTATACTATCTGTGTGGTTCCCGCGTCTCTTTCTGTGCCTTCTGCCAAGAGTTCGATAGTCCCCTCAAGTGACTCACAGTAATAAACTGCCATTCTGGTTGGTGGTGATGGGTCTCACCGCCGCGTCTGCACGGCTCTCTGGAAGAGGTCATCACTCTCACGGAGATCCGGTGACCTGAGGAAATCAATCCAATCTGAAACTCTTGCTTCTAGTGCAGTCTAGTATCAGCAGAAATGAAAAGGAGGGATGGGAAGAAACTTTCCGTCTTTACAGCTGGTGCTGTCACCACATTCGGAGCTCCTTCTAAGACGATGTGGGCATTTGCCCCTCCAAAGCCGAATCCGTTGCACCCGGCGATCATTTTGGCGCCTTTCGGCCAGTCCATCAGCTCTGTTGGAAACGTGATGGGACACTTGTTCCAGTCAACCTTCTCATTCCTCTCCCGAAAGTGAACTAACTTGGGTATTTGCTTATTCTGCAGGACGAGGCAAGCTTTGATGACGCCTGCGACACCCGCCGCGCCTTCTGTATGCCCAAAGTTGGATTTGACCGATCCAACGATGAGCGGGGGGTGGTGATCCCGCCTGCCTAATCCCATGACAGAGCCCAAGGACGAGGACTCTGCCACATCGCCAGCCTGTGTCCCAGTTCCGTGTGCCTCGACGTAAGACACGTCTTGGGGTGCTACGTTTGCTGCCTGGTAAGCCGACCTCAGGAGGGATTCTTGAGAATACGGATTAGGTGAGGTTATCCCCTTGGTCTTACCGTCGTTGTTCAGAGCCCCTCCCCTCACAACCGCGTAAATTCTGTCACCGTCGATAATCGCCTGTCGAAGAGGTTTCAGCACCACGACGCCTGCTCCATCCCCTCGTGCGTAGCCGTCTGCCGATTTGTCGAAGCTCTTGCACCGCCCATCGCGGCAAGCATACGCGCCTGGCACAGTTGCACTGTGGGGTGCGCGGTCAAAAGGAGGTTGACCCCGCCAGCCAGCGGCTAGGACTGCAAGTCTTTTTCCTGATCGCTTCGCAAGCCAGATGGATGGCATACATCGACGATGAACAGGCCGTATCGATGGTGAAGCTCGGGCCCTGGAAGTCGAACTGGTACGAAACTCTATTCGAGAGCATGTTGGAATTATTTCCAGAGGCTGTGTACTGACCCATGGTATCCAAAGGAAGGGAAGTCTGAAGATATATTCCTTATTCATCACTCCAATGTACACTCCCGTGTCGGACTTCCGCAGAGAGGTAACGTCCACGCCGTAGTCATCTAGCGCTTCCCAGGTACTTCCAGAAGAATGCGCTGCTGTGGATCCATGTGGCGGCTTCCTCTGGAGAAATAGGACAGAAAGTGGTATTTAGCAGTGTGCTCTCGGACTTGCCAGATGGCTAATAGAGAATGCATTGTTTGTGCTTTATGAATGACGATGGGAAAATGCGGGGATATCTCGACCGTATCCGACGGACGGTTTGAACCTCTCTGAAACAATAACAAACCCAGGGTATAATATATCAGATAAATTGTGATCCCCTCGAGTGACGAGAAAGTTGACTGAAAGTCAAAATGCTTAGTATATGATTCCTTATATACAGATTGTGTGGCACTTTGAATAAAAGAAACCATCGCATTTTTGCGAGGAATGATGTTTTTCAGAAGGTTATAAACCGTAACCTGATGAGGTGGTACTCTATATAAATATTTATTAGCTCATTAATAAGTCGTTAAAAATTGCATTATATGGAAGATAATCCATACATCATGTTTTTGTATTAGTACACTTGGTAAATGCTACTCCGTGCTCGTTCCCTTTTCTTGGGATGATTCTTTATGCCGGGTTACTACGGACCATGTCACTATCTCCTGCACATCCAATTGACGCTTCATCTAGACACGTTTTCAAGAGTGTGTAGGACTAATCGCAAATAAATTAACGGCGGTGCTTCAAGGGAAATTACATTTTCTTCTGATCAGTCAAGACAAGTTTCGGAAACTTATCAAGAAAAGCCAATCAGTCAGCAAAGAACTCACGTACACTAATATTAAGTCACACATATTACATCATAGTTTGTTATCTCCATTTTCATGGATAAAGCTTTACTAGACCGAATTTTGGTTAATAATTTTAACTGAATTAGCAAGAAAACAAAATGTCACTTGTGAAGAGCGGAAAAGCATCTGGACTATTGGCGATAAGGTCTAGTCGCGTGAATCCGCTTTTTATTGTAACGTGCCGCATCATGCATCCGCACTCTAGGGATCCCACCGAATAATTCTTTATAACTTTCTCAGACAATCCGACTCTCCTCCACACCATCCATCCATAGATGGCCGTACTTACACTTGTTTTGCGAGTTTAAAGGATATGTCGTCATCTAAAAGACTCAAAACAACAATAGAGTATAAGGGATCTTGTTTTTCTCATAAAACAAATAACGTATACTAAAAAGTAGGTGATTGAACCTATATTGACCTCTGTCAGATGGCACGAGGACTACACGTGCACAGACGGTGCATACAAGAAGATGATCATGAAAAATAAATGTTTTCGTCCCCTGCACGTTTTTAAACGTTTTGCTGGTGCAATTAGAAACTTTCATAGAGCTCTCGAAATTGTTATAAAATTCATGAAAAATCTTAAAACGTGGAAAATATTTCTCCACAAATGAACATTTTGTGGAGTAATGGTCGCGACATACTGGCGATAAGACTGGGACGAACTAGGATAGCGAGAGCGATGCAGCGTGTAACTGTGAAGTGAGCGGTCAATCGTGAGGACAGCCGTGTCGGATCCAAGTTCCAGCGACAGACTGAACGTCAGCTTAAATTTCATTTGCGTATGAGAGGGGGAAGCCGAATCTTTGCCCCCCTGGTCCCACCCCTCGCTATCATTAGCTTTTTTAGGAGTATACTGATCCGATCAAGTCACAGTTTTTTCCGTTCATGAAGCACGAGCCGAAGGATCCTGAAGTAAGTGTCCCCTCAGTAGCAGACATAGGGGACTCATTTTTCGTCCTCACTTGCCAGCAGATTACAGAAAATAGGCTTTCGGACGTGCGCATTTTTTCCCCATGCAATGGGGCCCTACTGTTCGGATCGCAGCAGTTGAGCATCACAGACGTTCAGCTGTTAGATCAAAGAATCGAATTCGCCTGGCAATGATATAACAGACCGTTAAGAGCTACTGAACTTTAAACCGTGTTAATTTGACGCCTCGTGTCCCAACCTCTCGTTTTAACTTGTGGCAGCCCGCGGCCCTCTCCCCATTTTTAGGCATTAATTGATTTCTCCTCTCGATATTCTGTACAACTGTCTACTTTGACCCCTGTTGACCCAGGTGCCATCTGGCCTGACCCTAAAACAATGGGAATCATATATTCTTCTGAAAACAATACAAGTATGAGCTGGATTCTGGTCTAGTCATCGTGTTTACCGTAATATCCAAATTTCACACATTTCTCGCCATTTTTCAAACCATAAATGACCATACTACCAAACAAACAGGGGTTTTTGTAATTTTCCACCGGAGCTAACGCACCACGCCCCGGATTTTAACTTGTTCCGACTAAGCTTCTGATCTTGTTTCACAAGTTTCCGTCCAGTCTTTGCCTGACCCCAACAAAATAGGGTTAATGTGTCCGATCAGTGGGAAATACACATACTAAGAATACGTTTCATCCACTCAGGTGGTGGGTCGAGTTATCGTGTTTACGAACTTGATCAAGTTATCGTGTGGTCCAAGAGAAAGCGCCACAGGCACTATCATACACACATACCCACAAACCCACATACTGAAGTGATACACAGATTCCTCTGAATTCCTCCTGGAACGAAGATGATAAGACAATTAACAGTGTTACTTGGGATTATGGGACTATGTCTCAATGTATCTGTAACAGGCTACTGGTATAAAATGGTTAAAAATATGATCACTAGAAGAACTGATTCGTTTCTGTGGGTATCTTACTCGTGCATACTATTCGAAAATTTCAAAACGATGGCATCATCGTGCAGTAAGGGGTGTTCGACACGGAGAGGGGGTGTGGGATGTGTGTGCTCCCAAAAGTTATTTACCTTATCCTCAGGTGCCTGGCGAATGAAATGTGGGGTATGAATTCAGAGGCGGATGCAGGATTTTGAAATGTGAGTGGGGTCCAAACCGAGCCCCGGACATGGCTCTATTAGAGTCTATGCAGCACAGAAGTCAGCGTGGGGACGTGTTGCTATTGGCCCTGACAAGCGCCCTCCAATGACATTAGTTATAGGAATATGATTTAGGCCTATGATTCGCATTTTGTCAGAATATTAGAATTCGCTCTGTTGACAAACTCCTCTAATTCGAGCTTAACATCAATTAGCTCTAGTTTGCTCCGTGAGGTTAACTTCACGCCAAGATGGTGTTTCGGCAAGACGCAATCGATTGTATTTTTGAATTAATTATGTTGTTCTGTGCTCCGTAACGACGGCTGCAGGGTAACACGCATGGAGATTGTTCCAGGAATCTTGCCACTAGGCATACTTCATTACTTATGGAGCAACGCAAAACACAGGTACGCGTTCGAGGCTTTGGTAGAAGAAAGAAATTCGCAGATAGGGATAGGAGTAAATAAACTTATAAATAATGTTGTTGTAACGGGTTAACAAAAGGGAGCCTCTTCACTTTGAGTTTGCGATCTATGACGTGACTTTGAACAGGGCACACAATACGCGCTCTAATGTCTCCTCCAGTTAATTAATAGCTTCATGGTCCAAACCCGATTAGAGTATCAAATGGAGCGAACCATCGGTTGGCACCCGTAGCGTTGGAACAAGTTCTTGTTAGCCCCCAAATTGCAGAAACGACCACTTCCCGAAAACCTTATGGCGCTTGTCCAAATAATCTAACATTGAAATAAAATAATGTAATATAAATTTCAGGATAGGCATATAAACAAAATGCATTTTATGTGTATGAAGTAAAGAAATTCAGCATGTGCACATCCGTTGAATGAAAATGTATTTATCATTCAGTTGAATCAATGACTGATGCCATGCAAGATTTCAGAGTGACTGCCCACTTTCTGTTCGGTCATAGGAGCCCCGTAGATATTATTAGGGAAACTTTGTGAAAATACGGTGTCCCCGATCAAAATGACAGTACGGCCCTACCACCAAGGCCTCCTAACACATATCCGGATCAGATTGCCTCAGATTGCGCGCGCAGGATCGACATTCAGTAACTTGTATAATACAGTAGACCCATGCAGAATAAACTTTCTGGCAAAAAAATATTCTGGCAAATATGCTTTTCTCAATTACGTGTTATCTACAAGGCGGCCGGTTTATATGAGAAGGTCACAAGGAGAATCTGGTTTAGGACACCGTTCATGTTTGCCCCCACCAATGCTTGAATCCCAACTGCCATTTTGGCCTAAACATCTGCACATAACCATCTGCTAGAAGTCAGTATAATGCTAAATCATTGTTGTTTATGACAGACTAGCTTTGCCAGCTGATGCTGCTGCTCCTTGATAAAAGCTGAAAGTTATATGGGTGCTTCCATAAGATGATGGGACCAACATGTGACATTGGACATTTTCAGGCCAAATTCAGGTTAGGGTGACCTGTAGTTATGGTAAATAGCATTTTTCAATTACTGTGATAAAAGTTAATCACATTACCAGTCATGTTTTGGAAGATCTTTCCATAGATTAGGAGTGGTATGCAGTAGGCCTATATCTGCAATATACCAAATTTCAGAAAAAACAATGGTTTACGGAAACCATTGTTTTTCATGAATGGCAAAAAAAAAAAAAAAAAGAAGTAAAGGGGACTTAATTATTCATAAATTGCATTTGAACTACAGTCTAATTTTTTATCAAACTTTTTTATTGCTCTCTTCATAAAGTAGGGACATCCGTAGCTGGAAAACATGATAATTTCACTGTATGCGCTTTATTTCAAACTTTATGGGCACAACATTGAGTTCCCGTTGTAAATAAAAACAGGGTTACATGAAATCGGAATTAGGCAATATTTTTCAATTTGGCGAAAGAGCGGTCAGGTTGGGTTACCCAACATATTGTAGTCACACTAAGCATAGTAGCCCAATCCAAAATGGAAATTGATATAAAAACAAATTTAAGGAACATGTTTTACTCTCATGTAAAGTGCCACAACCCGTACACGCCCCCCCACAATTACAGGGGACATGAAATGGCTTCCTGTGAAACTGGGAAGGAAAAGCCATATATTCATATTCACAGTGTTGGGAATTATTGATTTAAGCGTTTTCCGATGTATAAACCATGCACAAGCCCCAAAATGTACAAGTACTGAGTGATGAAATCCATCAATTTATCATTGACTTATTACATTGTGTGGTAAGTTTGCAAGAGTTCCCCCGTATGTAAAAGGGGAATGAAAATTTACACGGGGGAACCAATTTGGGTGATATGGTCCGTCTATGTAAGAATACAGAGTTTCCCAGAGTCAGTAATTACAGATACAGAGTATTTAATTGTGTAAATTGATATGTCATTTACCTAGTATTACCTCGTAGTTTAATAGGACATGAAAAATTGCGATCGTGGTGTGATTGTAAGGCGTAAATATCGATCGTTTTTTCAAGAAACGTTTCTTGGAATATAAATTCGGCAATTCATGTATTGTTCAATTTTAGGGTGATGGTAAGCATTACGTGCCCGGAAGTGTCGTTTCTTGCCATCTGGGGAGCTTGTAAGCGAAAAGTTACCTTTACGAGTACGCGTCAAACGATGGTGGCCCGAATTGAAAAGTCACACGACAGTTCCTTCAAAAACGTGTCTTGAGATGAACATTGCGGAAATTTAGTGCAATACTTGAATGTCTCTTACTAAGTTACTACATACGGCCCGGGGGGAAGTGCCGTTTCCTGCATCGAGGGGGGGGGGGGGGGTCTTGAAAAAACATAAACAATTCTTGTATGCTACGCGTCAATGAATGGTGGCCCGAATTGTAAAGAGTAAAATCTTCAGTCGTTTCTTGAAATTCAAATTTCGGAAATTCATTATCAACCGTAGGGATGTTGCTACTGCCGTACGGGCATGTGGCCTGGGTTTCCTGCGATCTGGGGTTTTGTGGAACGAAATATTTTCGTTACGCTCCGCTTAGATGGTGCTATTGTCCCCCAACAATTATCACAGATCGCCGACCCTGCGGTGTCCAAAAGCAGTGGGTGGAAGGGTTTGAGTCGAGACGGCAATTACTTCTCTTAGATTGTGGATCGGTCCACAAAGGATACAGTCCATGGGCCGGTGTCGTTCGTTCCGATTTTGAGCGGGTGCCTCGGCTTGGTCTACATGAACTACTTTGCCGGAAAATAACACCGCAGGAATTGAGCTGGAAGTAGCCGTAGTATGATGATATGTAGTAGGCCTAGTACCTGTGCTTCAACATCGAAAATTCAAGATTTCCTTGAATCGATTCGTTATTTCCTGAAAGTTTTTGACGAAAGCAACTTTGTATAACTGCCTCAGCATCTGCCCTCCTCGCATACGCCGCCTAATAGCGTGGACACGGCTGGGGTCCTACCCCAGAAGCCATCCTACAATCCACATATTTGTAGAATGCATTAGTGTTTCGGAAAGCTCTGAACCAAAAGAGGGGGGTCCGACCCCCTTTATCCGCTTACTGGACTGGGAGGGCGGTGACCGCCCCATGGGAAGCGCTCTCTGGGCCCACGTGGTCTCCTGATGCTCGAATCAGAGGTGGGCGGTCGTTTGCCCCTTAACGAGTAATTTCCAGTACGCGTTAAGTAGTGTGGGTATTTATGTAATGAACTAAGTATGTATGTATTATGTAATGTATGTATGTATGTATTTGTATGTATGTAGTATGTTGTATTTATGTATGTATGTATGTATGTTACAATTGTCCGGAGTTGGGTATGTAGTATGTGTATGTATGTATGTATGTTCACTGTTTCCGAATACAATTTGATGTAAGCTTACTTCACCAGGAGACTCTGGAAGAAACTCCCGGTCGATGCATGTACATCCTGGATAGGTATCCCGCCTCTGAAGGGCGGTACATCTTGCCTGGGAGCCTTTCCCCTGGATATATGAAGCTATTGGTCGACCCGATCGGGTGGATGGGGGATCATGCAGTCCACTCGCCTTCGATATTACTCGCCGATACAAGTCGCCTTACAATTATTGTGCCCGTTCGGGAATCGACACCAACCCGATTCCGACTATGGCACCTTTTGATCCATCGGATTGTCGGGGGTCTGGAATCCGCTTCTAACCGGGGAGTTCCCCGATGGAACGCTGTTGTCCATTTCTACAAAGTCAAACAAATCAGTAAATTTTTTTTATGTCAATTCCACTGAATACGAATTTACCCTACAAAGAAAATCATAGAGAAATGGAAATAATATCGGAAAACATGTTAGGTGTTCTTCCGTATTTCAACCCAGATAGGAATTGGTAAGAACGATATATTGTACGACAATCAACACATCTATGTTGAGTTAAAACTGGGTCTCTAGAAGCTGCACCGAAGATTGCGGTCCTAACCTGCACTTGAAATATCGATAGATATCTGCTGTTTACTATTACATGCGGATTTGGCACGTCTTGAATTGAACTTCAACAATCATAGCATCCTTACGCTGTGCAAAACTGATCGTCCATTGTCACGGAGAGGAGGTATAAAATTCTTGTTGTAGGGAATGAAGTATGAAATATCACGCTGTGACAGCGCGTCAATACGGGCTCTCGCGCGTCAATACGGGCGGTCCATCTCCCGACTTCACATTCCTCCACCACCACCACCTACCACCCCCACCACACCCACAAACCACCGCGACAACCACGAACAACACAACAAACATCAACAACAATATACGTATATAATATTGTATAGATATTATTTCGACGTGTCACGACGACTCAACTGGTTTCTTCCTAAAAGATATTGACGAACCAAGTAAATACAAATTTGAGCGCCTAAATGGAATGAACTAAAATAAACGTCATTCTTGGTTTTCTAGTGTCAGTGATGGCCTCAGTTGGCCGTTCATAGATCTCTCAATCTTCAAATTTAGAACCAATGACACATTTTCCCGATGTTGTTGGGAATATAACAGTCATAGAGCCATGATTTCCAAGTCTGGAATTTGCGTACTTGTCAATTTTTAGGAAGGTGCCGATCTTGAAAATTGGACGTTCCATCATTTCGTGATATTCGTATATTATTATAGCTTTGTATTGATGCGTGGGATCTAATAACCCAGGAATGATATTTTGAAGTATCTTTAAAAACCGTTCTTGGTCTATATTTTATTTATAACAAAAGAAGTTCCGGCAGGCGCTGAGTTTAACAAAAACTCATCGCTATCCTGGAGATTTATGGTTCAGCACCTCTCCCCAGGCATCAGATTTCGACCAACAGCGTCAATCGAGAAATGTATTTATCTAAATTGCGGGCCTCGTGGCTCGCTCACGAGCACGATGGGGCGAAAAAGTGAGAGGAACCTTTATTTTCTTGAGTCAGAGAAAACGTAATCACGGAAAGAAGTCTTTGAAACAAACGATGACAGGGGAAAATTGACTCTTGTTACTTGAGGGGAAAACAAGGAATAACATTATTTCTGAAATTTAAAAACGGCTGTCACGGATCAATGTCTGAAAAAAGGAGATTACCGATAACTGTGAACTTTAGTTGACACCCCATGTCCTTCCCTGAAGGCAATCAAATGCACTTTTACTCATATAGGGAATTACGCTATAGCTATTACCTTGGAATCTATTTTATCTTGTAATCGTGACGGACCATTCCCTACCCGACAATTCCCCCTCACAGAAATGGGGGTCACATTTGGGTGGGATTGTCCGGGTGGGATTGTCCGGTTGGGAGTTGTCCGGGAACCTTTTAAATACCATGCACGAATTACAGTTATGATTACTCGCCTCATCATTCTTGGAAAAAATAAACTTATGGAGTTGTTAGGTGCCCTGACTATTCGTGATTATCCAAATTTTAGGGGTCTGTTCCCAATCTTATAGATAAATATCAAAATTTTTCAAAGAAACAACTTTGTTTGCCTTCTTGTTAGGTTGCCTTGAAAATTTTGTTTTAAAAAAATAAGGTAGGTTCCCATATTAATAACAATAATCAAATTTCAAGAAAAACGGTTGGTGGTGCCTTATCGAATATTTCTAATCAGTTGCTTATTGTCCGTTAAACAACAATTGACGCAGACCCATCATGCCTCAAGACCTGTGTACTAAATGTCATGCAAAATGGATCCATGACATCCTCCAAACATGTTACGTTAACTCGTCTCCAAATTGACCTTGCCTACATAATGATTTTGTTTCACACAGTTGTCAACAAATGTTTCCCCTCCTGCTTCGTAACCCCCCCCCATTTGCTCTTGACCCCCCCCCGCCCCCACTTTCAACAGTGGCTGCGCCTTGGTAACATTTACGAAATCGCCTTGCCCGAATTGCATTTCGTACATGGAGTCAAACAAGTGTGCGTATGCAGCTGTATAAACCGAGCACAGGTGAACCACAAACTTCGTCGCGTATTATTGCATTATAAACCACCATCCGAACCTCCCCCACCCGGGGGTGTGGGGGATTAGGTTCGTGGGGGACTGCGGGTGAAGACAATAGCTTTCCAGGCCGATAATGGCAGACTGGCGCCACGAAAAGGTTGCAAATGGCGATTGTCTCGGGCATTGCATGGGTGGGGGGGGAGTTCGGGTTAGCGATCCTTCGGGAAAGAGGTCCGATGGTGAACTCGGATGCAACTTCCAGAAATAGGCCTAACGATCCCGAGCCCAATTGGAATAACTTTTCGGAATGATTTTTTGCAATCGAAATTAAGACCTTTCAAAATAATTGGCAACTTCTATAATCATCTATTCTGTTCTGCCAGAGAACTCTCGGTTGATCTGCTCCTTATTTAACTGACTACGCAAGTTTCCGTAAGTCCGTATAGTGTAACCTGGCCTTGGTTTGTCACACGACACTGGGCAGCCAATTGCAAAAGGATGTACGTGAAACCAGCAGCTTATCATGTGTTGGGTGCCTGGCTATACGTAGCTCTGTTGCAGCCCGGACAGACAGCCCACACCTGGTCACGTTATACGTAACGTGACGCACTGTTCCACTTATTTATTCCCGCCACACTGGAAGTGTCCGGGGATAATTTGGTTTGGGTGTGTACCACAGAGACGGCCCCAGGCCTCCCCTGCGCCGCCGGAAATTAGGCGTTAACCTTACTCTTCAACAGTTATCCCGATTGAATCTGCAACTGGTACACGTCCGCCCTAGTGAAAATCTCGGAGGAGTTCGAAATTGGGCAATCCCTTCATGCGGTGGCCACCTAATTTTTGCATAAATTTAATGCGAAATTTTCCAAGTTAGTCGGATTTGAACGAACTTTTTGGGTAGGGACGAAATATTGATCCCGAAAAATGTGGAGGAATTTCAAGGTCATCGGAAGGGTCAAATTTGCGAAATTTGTGCGATTTCCAAACTTTGCTCAGAATTGAACGAAACTTGGTGTGTAGGGACTATAGTTGAATCCCGAAAAATGTGAGGTATTTCAAGGTGCATACGAGGTCAATTTGCGAATTTTATGCGATTCTCAAACTTTGTCAGATTCCATCGCAAACTTGGTTGGAGGGAGCTACATTTGTTCCTCACAATGTTAGAAGTCCTTTCAAAGCCAACGTGGGTCAACTTTGCATGATGGGCCCATTAACTTCCATGGATTACAACAAAACTTGGGGATGAATTTATCTTGGTTCTGACCAATTGGGGTCCTTTTTGGGGTGTTTAGATACACTTCTTTCCAATGATTGCTCAAAGCGGGACTATACACGTGGGCCGGTTTAACCCGCTACACAGGTTCTAGTTTATTGGAGTTGAAGGTCGGTTATGCCGCATAATTTTTTTACAGTTCAACTGCGGAGTATTACTGAATGGATCTAATTCTAATTTCTTCACAGAGATCATTCGTATATGAACTATATTTGATTCTTATTGGAAGTACTAACTCTAAATTGGCGTCTGCTCGTTTTTCGCCACTGAAACTTCGTCAGTACAACACAATGGGTAAACCATACGCGCGCACCAATCTGTTCTATTCTTTTTTCCAGCATCAAGCGCGCTGCAGTTTGCTGCTGCAAATTATATGTCAGTCCCCATAGGCGAATATGTCTCAAGGTGATCTGGGGTCTACGTATGCAGGTGTATGTGCTGCCTTTAGGTAGCTAACTCACATTAGGGGGTGAACGTTCCTACGCGGCGGATTTTTGCTAACCAACCCCCAAAAGTGTCAAAAAACTTTTAGAGACCCCTTTTTCTGGTATTACCTGTCCCATACCTGATGGTTTGTTCTTGCCTGCAAGTGAAAGAGCAATTTCGAAAGTATAGGGTTGTGAGTTTTGGGTGGGAATCACTAATTTGACATTTTACAGGAGAATTTGAATTGATGTTCGGAAAAAAATAAACGATCGGTGGAAGTCGTCCTTCCAGCTCCTCTAGCCAGAAAGAAAATCGGTCGAGGTATATGGTACGGTCGAGGGTATGGTCACGTGTGAGTGTTCCATTGTTGCTACAGACCTCTCAGCTCAGGCTTCAAAATTAATGGTGCCTTAGGCCTCCACGCGCATAGGGCTCCAGTTTAGCAGATGAAATTTAGTGTGTAATCTAATAGAGGTCTGGTACTGTATTGCTGCAAGCTGAAGAAGTATTGCCATGATGCTCATATCCTCACGCTGCCCAAAAGGATTTCTTGGACCTATTCGATAAACAAATTATCATGCTCTACATTCATTCAATTCTGGTGATTGACAATTGAATTTGTTGGGTGCAGACGTTTCTACTATCCCAATTGGTAGGACCCCCTCGGGATTTTAGACGTCGGTGGAGGAATGGAAGAATGAGAATTTTTATTTGGCAAAGTTGAAGGATACTTTCATGTAATACTGCTTCATATTAATTACTTACTTACAGTGATCGCTCCTCGCAAAGTGGTATTCCAATCTCGAAAGACTAATGAGCCGTGAAAATAACTTTCAAAATCAAATCTATTTGCCTCGTTTTGATGCTCCGCTCGTCATAATATCCCTGTTACATGTGGTCTAGCCGTGTATATTCACTAATGTTGGTGAACAAAATTATTGTGCGCACAAATTACATGCCGAAGCTGTCAAGCTATAAGATCTTACATATGTTATAGATTTGACCCCCTTATTGAAAAAATCATTGGTAAAACATTGCTTTTTCTCAACGGATCCCCTGAAGATTCTTTCTAGGAGAAATAAACATGGTAAACTCTTCAACTTTTTGTGTTAAAAAAATGATAGAATAAAAATTCATATTAACACAATCACAGTGATGGTGCATGGGGATTAATGTGCTTTTAGTGTGTGATTGTTCTGGAAAGTCATAATTGGCGAGATATACAATGTGTTGGAAGAAATTTAGTTCTTCGTCTTTTTATGTTTTAAAAACAATCTTTTCATTTACAATTTTACAGGTATTGACTTGTTTAGGGAAGGAAAAAACCTGTTTTCAATTGTGGCTCATGGTGATTCCACTTTCACCCCATTGACAGATCCGTGTGATTGGAAACAATAGGAATCAACGATCAAGATCTGGCAGGCCTATGAGAAGTGTTTACATTATATTAGTGGAATGTCCCCCCCCCCCCTTGGCAGGCACCCTCCTATCTAAATATTTTATCGGAGATTCCCTTGTCCACATTTATCATTTATGGAGCTCAATGGAATTATCCATGCTATTTTCTCCTCTGGCATATCGGCCCGACAATGATGTAACTCGCGGTGCAGACAGAGGTATACACGTATCGAGCCCAAAAAGAGAGAGAAAATGACGCAGTATGTTCCAAACGGAAAACATGTCGTTATGCCGTGATATTTCTCGAATCTTAACAGACCACGGTTCATGTAACATATTTTTGCCTCAAGTCGCACAGGGTGTAAGAGGATATAAGCTATCAAAAAACCCCCACCCCCGCACTTCAGAAGCTTTCAGCATGTTGTCTTTGTGAGATATTTAATGCCTTTTGAGAAATATTTGGATTAATATGACACACGGGGGAACGATGCAAAGGAGCCGCAGCCCATAGACCCTACACCGTATCTGCTGCATTTGAATTTGCGGGTGCGATGACATCAGCTAGAAAGGAAAAAAAAATACTCACAGAAATAATTGAGATTATCTACAATATCTGGGAACAATTTTGAAGTGTTTATCCAGGATCCCATTTTTAGTTTCTTTGGTTACACAATATTTTTGTTCAGAAGTAAATATGTTTCATCACATCGCCTGTGTTTTATAGGTGATTCTGCGGTTCCTTCCGTGCATCACAGCCACTTCTGTAAAAGCTGCTTGTGCCTTATCGGAACATTCAAATCAGCTGAAATTCCGGTGTGGAGTTTCCGCGGCCATAATGTAATACATAGAACAAGTACCAAAATCCAGTCATTTGACCATTGACCATTGGCCTTTAAACGATTATTCATACCAACTTGTGACCCGCTGTTACCGTGTACGTCCTGTTCGGTACACTAGCCATACACTAATTATGAATGTTTTATGTTCTATGTCCTTGGCCAGTAGCAGGCAGACGATCAAGGGCGGATAGCTTAGTTTGGGAATTTTTTGAGATTAGCTGTTGTTGTGAACTTGGTATATTAATTACTTGGCCAAGGAGCCTACAAGGGGTTGGCCCCCTTGCTGCTGAGATAGAACAAGCATTTAGAAATAAAGTTTTCGATAGCTGAAAATTGTTGATACACAAACATTGGCCAAGTCTCATTAGCAAATTCGTTTAAAATGAATCTATGTACAAACACTTTCTTCTCTGTATTAGAAAAATTTAATCGCTACGACTAATTGCAGTAAGTAGTTGAATCATTGTCTCATTGCTTCATAGCAGTGCATATAGATGTTGCAAGGATGTGGGAGAAAATATGCACTGATTGTTTCAATCCAGATATTCTAGAATATGATAATGAGTGTCCGGGTTTCACCAATGGAGAGAGGCAGGAAACTGTACAACTAATAACATTATCATGCAATTATTTCTATAAGCATTTGCGGTCTCGATAAAAAGATACCGATGATTCTGAAATAAATTGTAGGTTCTTGGTAGTGGATGTGCATGCAGGGGCGTATATACTAAAATTCCAGCGGGGTGTGAATCATTTTTGAGACCGACAAGATTTCGTGAACCGATTCTTATTTCGGTTGTACCAGAGGCGGCGGGCGCACAAACTGATGCGGTCGGTGTGTACTACCCTTTGGTGGCCAATCGTTCCCCCTCCCCTTTGGAAATTATTTTTGAAACCTGAAACCCTCAGACGCAAAATGGTGCGATCCTAGTACGATATTCTATCATGAGTACGCTGGCTATGACACGTGACACGTGACTTTTCGAGTGCTTGGACCTAATTCCACCTAATGAATGACTGGTACATGGAAGACTGAGGATAATTAAGCATTCACATCATGGTCTGCACGAGCCCGCGAGCTGATAACGAATTTAATAATTGTCCGATGGGGCTCAAACTTGGCACACATAATGTCCATACATAGTTCAATCATTTCCTTCCTGCACCAATGCGTCACCACTACTTTTCAAACTGGGAGGCCAAGGTGGCCACGGCATTTGTGGGGTGGGGCACTGAGACACTATCGAGCGTATCGCGCCACCATAGGTTTGGCGCGGAGCGTACCAACAATTTTGGGGGGTTGCGCAAGCCCCCCAGATGGCCGGAATGACCTCTCCCGAGCGCTTTTGGCTGCATGTTACAAGCATGTCAAATCTGGGCCTTTTTTGAATCACACATCCACCTATAATCGGTGAAAATTGTTGACTATGATTCGTCAACCTCGGGTCTTCTTGATGCCCCGACCGACTTTTTGGCCAGAAGGTTCAATAATTTTGTGCTCCACACTACTGTTCACCAGTTTGCGCGAAGCGCGTACTTTTTTCTGGGTTTTCCCGGCACCTCTGGGAAAACAGGATCTCACGAGAAAATTTGGGACATTCACTATCTTCGCCACTGTCACAACCATGATATGACGTCATAGCAAGTTACCTGAAGAATAAAAACATTTGTTGAAAATTTAAGCAGTCTGGTAGCCTAATCCCTGCAGTTCAAATCGCGCGTAGTCGGGAGGGGGAAACGGACCGGAGTCTAAAGGGTTTAGTAATCAAACAAGATGTGCACTGTAGTTTTTTCACAAGGGTCATGAGAATGTTGTTTGTATAATTTTCCCGTAATTTTCACTTCACAGATATATATGAGTTAGGGGCTATAAGATGTAGAAATTCCCTCTATATGACGGGAGATGACGGGAAAGCGCCGGGACAAAATCCACCCACATATTACAAACTGCGGAAGCGCGATTTTTTCCACTTGTTTATCCATTCGAGCGAATTGGCAGCAATTACTGACTTTCTTATGATATTTTTTTTGTTTGTTTTGCCAGATCTATTTCCACCTGGTAGTCGAATACTGACTAGCAGAATTTTTCTTCTTATATCGTATGTCATAGCTATAATCAATCAATTTTTCACCTAACTCGAGCGAGACCGACTTTTTGTCGCCCAAGGACCGCGCCTGATTTTCCACAGGGGGGTGTCACCCCCCCCCCACCCCCCCCCCCCCACCCCCCCCGTATTTAGCCCCTGACAGCAGTGTTTTCCAATAAAATATGGTGAAAAACATTAAGCCATTGAGGCCATTTATGTTTTGTTGAGGATGTTGTGGGTAGTTTTATTTTTTAATTTATGGGACCATCTTGCAGACATCTAGTGTGCATAATATGAGATAGAGCAATAAAAATATGTCAACGAAAGCCAATTTTAAAGTTAGACTCTTCAGCCCTGATAGGGTTCTTACCGGCTTATTAATCGGAACTGATTTTATGAATGAAGATAACTACCTGCGAATCTGTCTGCGACAAGGCTGATGTATTCTCACACGTTTGAAAGTAGAAAAAATGCTAACCTCCAAACTGATTCGTTGGAAGTCAGAGTACACTTCCATAAAAAATTCCACTTTTTTATAATCTCAACTGTTACACAACCCCTCGCCCTTCGCTATCCCAGACGCCGCACGAGTGCGCCGACCATCCGAATTTATGTCATGCTTATTCGGAGTGGGACAAGAACGTGATTGGTCCCTAACATTTGGTCAAATCTAATTTTCTTTTGTAAGATTCCGATTGGCAATTTGCGAACTATGGATCCTGCCCAAGCTGAGACTCATCGTTCTGAAAAGTAACCAAGCAATAAGGCCTCAATGTATCCTGTACTTTCCGATCGATTGGGTGACGGGACTGTTTACCTGGAAAGACAGCCTACGTCTCAGCTAATCCGTCAAGATTTCGCTATTCAATGGTAACAATGAGACCAACCTTCTTCTAGTTGTTGTCTTGTTTTATTTGAAAATAGCTCCCACGGTCCCGGCCCTTTGGTTAACAGCAGACCAAAATCGTTTCGAGGCGTCAGGCTCGGGCGTAGGACAAATCGATATAGGCCATTTTTGTTTTTTAACCAGCTCATACAGGTAAGCGAAGGCCGCAATTTTCATCCTTTTTTCCAGCAGAACCATGCTGCATTTATACTATTGTCGAGCGTTGCGACCAATTTGATGATCCCCATTATGCCCCAGCGGTGGCGGAGTAGATAAAAAACATCCAGTGACTATACTATTACGGACTAGGGTAGGTTATGTGGTACCACTGAAGACATCGAACGAGAGATACCAGAAAATAGCCGGGGCGATATAGGAATGTGAATGAGTGGTGCACTAAGCGGCTCGATCGCGAGCCACGGCCCCCGGATCACCCACGGGAAGAGGCTTTGGGGGGGGGTCAGTGACTCCCCAAGAAATGTTGTGATCAGAGTGCTCCTTCCTAAAAAGAACAGTTTACAGCTGGCCTGTGCTTTATCCTGTTGTTATGGTCATTTGGTATCTGTTAAAGTCACCTCCAGGCCAGCACTGATCAGCCAATGAACAGTTTACAGGATGTTCTGATTTTTTTTCTGTTGGCTATTGCTATCCTACTGAAAATCCACGATAATAGCTCCGAACCATCATCGACACACATGAATCGGAGGGGTTGTTGCTCGAGGAGTTCATGGTGACGGTTTTTAGGGCAAGAAATTGCAACAAGCAATGGTATGACGAGCATATCTCTGTCCATTTGTCATCCTGGATTTCTAACAACGCGCACTTGTGACCGTAACTTGCCCCATATTGAGGCCCGTTAACCCTGATTTTGAAGACTGACGCTTTTTGAAACTCCCCGGAAGGCGGATCTTGTGGATATTGGTTCTTTAATATTGTTCCGTGAATTAAGTAGTAGCCGGCCTACGATCTTCAGCGTCATACCACCAAATGGCAAACTACCACACCCATGTTGTCACTCAAGTGAGTTTCCAAACGTGGTTCCATTTAAACTGCTAATATCGCTGGTATTCGTATCCCCTTTTCGAAAGCGGCTGACCTTTGAATCGGACCCATGAGCACCCCATTATAGCCGTTAATTACCTTCAACTCTCCCCAAATCTATCCTTCTACTTAAAGAAAATGGATTTGCCCCGATCAGTGGAAACAAGTGAATTCCCTAATCAGGTAGTGGGTGATTTTTCAGTGACTGTGCCCAACTCTTCTGTTCTTTTTTAAGTATAGTCCCTGATGCGTGAATGATATGTAGCTCTACAGTTGTGTGATTTTGAAGAGGCGCGAGGCGAAAAATGAAGTAATAAAAAGAAATATGATCGAAAATTCAGGCAACTTACGGCCGATTTGAGACAAAAAAGAGGTAATCCCGGCCAGATGAAAAGGAATAAGTGAATGACAGTAAATCAGGGGTGCCTGACATATTGCGCCAACTTATTTATCATTGGAAAAAAAAAAAAAATGAGAAGCGTTTTATTCTGTCTATTTGCCTTTATGTGGAGCGTTATCTATTACGGGTTATCGTGCAGGGGTGGCGATTCGTTGTTCAACAATGGTTTTTTGCGGGGGTGAAGTATTTTCCCTTCAAAATCACTCAATGTTTTTTATACTTAAGATACGCAATTTCGCCTGCGAGGTATGCGTTTTTGCCCGGCCAATTCTTATTTTCTTATCTTGTGGGGATCGGGGTGAGATGAGGGTAGGGGGCGCCACTCATCCCTCGGGTTTTATTCAACTGGATTCATCACACACGATATTGTTCGCGGACACTAGCTTTAAAAAAAAAAAAAAAACAGTCAATAATGCATGTTTATCCATCTAGTGATTGACAATTGATGCCCGTATGCCCATATCTTGAAATGAAATTAAAATGCGATGTTAACTGTGTTATATAATTTCTTCCAAGTATTGTGTGACTTCATCATGCAGATAAACCCACAAGCCGAGGTATATAAATGAAAAAATCACGCTCTAATTCCTGCACCTCTGAAATACCCACACGTCGCCGGGGTAGCCTACTTGTAATAGGAACACTTGCATAGTAGTTCAGGAAATATGCAACGCTTTTGGAATTCATTTCAAGAGTTTCCCTGTTCACCCCAATAAGAATGGAAGCACGTCTGAACGGACACACTTACTGTGTTCAAACTGCGCGGCGCTCGGCACTCTTAAGCCCAAACGTTTGGTATGTCCTCAGTTGCGAAAACTGAGAAAAGTATTTTGGCTGCTACTAATTCTTCCTTTAGAAGGTTCCACCAGCGGAAATGTCCGTCCCGTACGAAGTGCGGCATGACCCCCAGACTAACCAGAAACCAGTTTAGGTCCATTCACCCTGCTATTATATAAAGTCACGTCCGGCTTCACTGCGCACAAATGAATGCATTTCCCCGCTTCAAAGCATGTAATATAGTCTCGTCAACGCCTGGCATCCGGTGAAAATGTAGGGCGGGTTATGGAATTATGGTCGATGGTGGACATATTGAAATTAATTCAACAACACCCACATTTCTCCGGGTTAGCTATGTCGGGATAAGTACAATGGCTGCAAGTCACTGGAAAGTTCATATTCTGGCTTCAATTGATAAATGCCTGTACCGAATAGGTAAATCAAGCAATGTAAAATGGGTCTATTCTATATGAGTTCAGTCATTGACCTGAATCACTCTCGAATGAGTTATCAGAAATTATCGTTGATTATACGTATATTATTTTTCATGCATCTGAATGGAACACTATATAGCCACCTGATTTTGGAGACGCTGGAGACCTCACCCGTCAAAAAGGACAAAATGGATTCGACTCATCGATCATCCTACCGACTCAACGCCCAGTCACGCTGGTTATACATTCGGTTTACATGTCCAGGGAACAGGACGATGTGTCCCTTCTGACTGATTCACCGCAGTCTGTGAACAAAACTGTGATATTCATTGCGTGACCAGCGGCGTGATTCTTTAGCGCTGAAGACGCAAGATTTACCTTTTAATTGATTGGTAAAAAACTGCATAGACAGCTCGCATATTCCTCTAGTAGGCGGTTTAGCAACAAAAAAATAAAAAGTAAAAAAAAAGAAAATGGACCAAGGGAGTTGGACAAGGCTAGGCTCACCTGAGGTCGTTTCGTTTTTCAATAAGGGGGTAGCCCCGTTTTGGCTCTACGTGTCATTCCTCATAAGGCATGCACGTAATTCCCAAATGGACCATATGCAATCTATGATAGGTGGTGGCAGAGGCAACGCCTACCAGTATTAGTAAGACTAAAGTAGGCATTCTTGTCCTGGCAAGAACTAGGAGGGCGGTTTGCAAGACGGCGGACAGACTTGAATGCATTTTTATGTAGATCCCGGGGTGTAATTGTCACTATGTCACTAAGTTAATACAACTAACAAGTTGATAATAGTTTTGTAGTGTGCGTCATGACTGTAAAAGTCGTCGTTCAGTGTCGGGAGGGAGAATTATTTTTTTAAGAGCGATCGAAGTGTAGGATGAGATAAAAGCATAAACATCGAGCACACATGAATTAGGCATGATTGTTTTTGAGGAAATATTCCATAGAACCAATTGGCTGTGTTGCGCATCAATGCCGCATTGGTACGTTCGGTACTTTGTGCCTCCCCAGCCTTCGTTCCATTCTATTTGACAGCTCCTTTGCTGCCACGGAACTTATTCCTCTATTTCTGCAACCAATTGCATCTCATTAGCCACGTTTGGATGTACTGTGTTTGGCATGAATCCGACCAATCCTATTGTGTCCTGCCGCATACGATATACCCATCTATGATCCTACTCTACACATGAAGGCGAATGCAGTCGATGCGACGAGGCAAATCTGCCTTCCGTTTTTTTTGTGTAGCTCCAAACGGCTATGCTTGTTTGAGCTATGTGGATGCCCTTGTCATTTTTTTTTTGTTTTGATCTAAAAATCATCTATCTCTCTATCCTTCTATCCTTCTATCTATCCAGTCTGTAAACTTTTGGTTTTCAGCTGCTGGTAAGCAGCTCTACAGTCATCATGTCTCTCCGTCCGTTCGTTCGTGTCCGTCGTTCGTTTCGTTTCGTTCGTCCATTGTGTTCGTCACGTTCATGCGTAACTTCGGACCGTACATCTATCAGGTTGAAACTTGGTGGGTGGATGGAGCATGTCACTGGCTAGGCGAGTTACATTTTTGTTAGTGCAAAGTGTGCCTAAATTTTAATTAAATCCAATATTCTCCCTGCCCACCGCCCTTTGGCTGTAGAGAGGTTTGTTACATTAGTTCCCTGCTCTCTGCAGGATTTGTTTTACATACTCCTTATCTCCTGGGAAGCGCACCACATACAAGACATCCAGAAGTCATTGATTCTTTTAACACACTCGGTCCACTTTCTCTTGGTGACCTAGAATTGTGTGGGTCAGTAAGCATCCATTAGCCGATGGGTGGCTTGGGGCACTCCCCCCCCCCCCCCCCCCATCTAAGTGGCTGTTTAATGGTACCGTTGTTGCTTGTTTTGTATATTGCCCGGGATGTCGCCACTATAAATTGACTGTCAACAATGTCATATATCATTTCTGTGGGAAATGTGTTTTCAACGTTCACTGCCACAGGTTTAGGAATGAGTTGTGCTCGTACGTGTTGCCGGGCACCTTATAGCAAATGATTAGCCAATGTGGAGAACCAATGTTTCCCAAGTCTTCCATGGTCGGACAGATGTCAGTTAGGGTCAGTTAATGTGAACAAACAATAAATGTGAAATGGGGAAAAACCTGCAGTGATTCGCCACAAGAATTTTGCTGTCCGCAGCTACCAAGACGTTCCGACTTGCACATGTTGGGCCACAAAATTTCGAGATTTGATGAATCTCGACCAGACTTGGTCACAATGTTTATTGACTGATGGCTCATCGTTGCCCACCTAAAGGTAAAGGTCAAATGGCATTAAAAGGGCACACTGGGCCATTAAAGTGGCAACTGCAAAACTCCTACTTTTTCCTACAAATGTTGGTGCATTAGCGATTTGGCTCGGTCATAATCGAATGGTCTAGACATCCATTCCTTCCAATCGAGTTTTCTTTAAATTTACATGTAAGGGTCCTTACATGGGCGTCGAACCTTGGGGTGGGGGGGGGGGGGGTGGACATGAGGAAAACGGTCCCCCCCCTCACACTTTTTCGAAGTGGGGGGACCTCATATCAAATGCCCCCCCCCCACCTTTTTGGAATCCTCGCGAAGCACCTGTAACTGTTTTGCTTCTTATACTGTCTTGAATCATTT
>JAODTK010005919.1:0-143975 GCA_026419785.1 Sclerodactyla briareus
CTCGGCTTAAGATAGTGACCCGCGAACCCCCGGGTGGGGGGACAAATCCTGCATACGCGCTGCGGCCCCCCCCCCCTCCCGCCGCCCGATCTAAGCATATGGTTGTCAATCCTACCAAAAAAAAAACATGGACAGCATGGAGGTCATTCCAAGGTAACATGTGCGTCGAATTTGCATAAGTCATGCGATTTTAACTTTAACGTATTCGACGAAACTACTGGAAGAACTTGAAGAACTTAACTTGCGGACTACAGTTGGTCCGAACAGCATAGGTATTTCAAGTACCGGAGGTCCGATGGAAGATTAATGTGCTTCCTGAGTGTAAACGAGGTCCACAAAAATAATATCTTAGGCGGATATATAAAAGTCGGCGGTATACCCGCCGGCACATGTTAGTTTATTATATTCATGAGAATTCAATGTTCGCCCAGATAGACATGGTGCAAACTAGCAGGGAATCGGTCAATTCGGCCAACATTTCAGGAGAAGGGCGACCTGGATACTGAATCCTGAATTGCTGGGTGCAGGATGTGTTACTCGTCTGTGGGTTTTTTTCGTCTTAGCAATTACCATACTCAATGAAGTCTGTCTATTGCCTGGATCTGTACCGAATATACAGTAATGAGTGATTCGAAAAATCAGTAATACAGCTAAGTGCTCCTAATATTCTTATAAAGGGTATTTTACTCGTTAAAACGTTGAGAAATATGGAAGGCTTGGGCAGTATTCAGCAACCTCAGCAAGTGGGGTAACCAAATATGACTATTCAAATGGCAAATTTCTGTTAGGCCCATGGTTTTATTGTGGAAGGATTAGACTAATTGGTCAGTTTTCGCCCAACTTTTGAGGCTGTTGAATACTTGTCAAACGTTCTAACAGTGTATATCATGTATCATCTATGTTTGCAACAATGTTTTTGAAAGGACAACTTATAGGTGTTGTACCTATTCTTGTTAACCCGTATACGCCAATTGGTCAAAATTCAATACATATTTTGTCGCCGGAAACACGAAAATGTTTTTTGTCATTGAAAAAAATTTAAAGAAAAAATCCAAACGAATTGGCCTAACCTGACCATTTGAAAATGTCCTCGATATTGGAGGCAAATAACATGTCTTTAGTAGAAATGATTGAAATGCCTCATCACTACATATATCCTCGTGAGTTAATCTCTAAAACAGTGACTTAAGGTGTGTGTGGAGGGGGGGGGGGGTGAGGGGTGTGTGTGGAGGGGGGGGGGGGGGGAGATTGAGGGGCTGGGCAAGCCTGACTTCAAACATTCCGGATCCGCAGGTACGGACACACATTTTTATTGTTGTAGTCGTTGTTACATAGTTACAGATAATCATCAAACGTTCAGGTTGGTGCCATGTAACCAAAACAGAGCTGTATTCTCGTCATTGGTGCAACACTCATGACGTAAACGTGTATGACTTAGAACTTATAGACACTGATGTTCCACCAGGTCCAGCATCCCTTACCTACAAGTGCGCATGCACCAACATTATCTTTGTGTCAAGGTGTGGTACCTGAAACCCTATACGCTTTGCGCCATTCCCATAATTATCCTCCATTTGGGGCTTTGCGCACGCCCGTCTTTGACAAACAAACGTTGTAACCCCTGGCCACACCATATACGACCAATCAAACCTAGATCTCCCAATTTCACGCCTCAACGTACTGAAATTAGGAGAAACGAGTTCATGGTTCTGTAGCCACATCAGTCTTCCTCCATCTTCTGCGGCAATGTGGTGCCTCGCTGTTCGGTTATGAGTTCATGATCGTTTCGTGACCAACAACAACGCTTTATTTTACAATTTCAAAGTACATCACACAATTTTTTTTACTATAGCATGCAAGTTTCAACATACGAAGTGGCATTTTGAATGTGAAAAGTGCTCAGAAACTATTAGAGTTTTATTTAAGTTTAACATCTCCTGGATTAGTATTTTAAAATTTAGTGAAGGAGCAGTTAACGTGGACTCTTTCAAACTGTAAAAAAGATGTTTGTGGGACAGTAGGTGACATTTGAGGAAGGAAGAGAAACACGTCCGCGGTTGAATTGTGTAGGTACCAGTTCCCCGAAATTCTGGGAGTGTTATTAAACTTTAGGCAAAACCCTAATGATGGCTATTTACCTTTTTTAGTGCAGGTCCATGAAAGAGTTAGACAGGTCACTTCCTTAAAAAGTACCAATAACCAAACTGATTATTTTCCCCCGAAAAGTTTTCATTGAAAATCAATCTAGTAGCCTTCTCTGAACGTTCTCAATTACACTGCTTTTATCTTTCGAGGTGTCAGGATCCAATACTTAGGACCGAAAACTCCAGGTGAGGCCTCACTGTTTTAAACCAGCTGATAAGAATATCTTTATCAAGAAAAACTGAAGCGGCGTATAATCGAGCAAGAATTTAATACCTTCCTTGCAGCTTCAGCCCACTGACTTAGAAGTTCAAAGAGAATGAAAAATTTATTCCGAGATCTTCTATGGATTCACCTGATGAAATTTTGACCAATTTAACTGACAGGAGCGTTACAATTTTAGAGACACAATCATGCATAACTTTGCACTTATCGGGATTGAAAAACATTTGCCAACCAGGAGACCATTTGGAGATCATATCAATTAAGATCTCTCGTTCGAAGCAACCCTCCCGATACAATTGGTATCGTCTGCAAATTTCTCAACTATGAAATGCACCGATCTTCAAGATCGTCAATAAGGCCAGAAAAAAGGGGATGTCCAAGGAACGATCCTTGGGGAACACTACCAGGACAATTTTGCCAAGGACGGAAAGCCCATCGAGGACCAACTCGTTGTTTTCCATAGGAACCACTGACGAAGAGACACCTCAAGAACCTACGGGAACCGTGTCAGAAGCTTTTGGAAGTCTAAGAAAATTCAACTCCGGCCGTTGCCAACGCCTATTACATCTTCCATAAGAATCTAGAGATTTAGTCAAACAAACGACCAATTAGTCCAAAACCACGCTGAGAAACCCGAATTATACTATACTCATTGAACAATCGCCAATATTACCTGAATAATGGATGCAAACATTCGCAGGACTACCTAGTAGTCACTCAACTCCTGGCCTGTATAATTGCAATGAATAGACCGATTTTGGCCCTTCTGAAAATTGGGAGAAAATTGCTCTCCTCTCTCCTCCAAATTATCCGGAACAATGAACACACCTTCCTTTTGCAATTTTTTTCTTATTATTATTGTTTTATATTTGGAACAACAACGGTCGGCAAAAGAATTTCGATGAGAAAGGGGAAACTCCGTCCGTATCAGGAGCTTTACACTTTATGTTATTTGCCAACGCGTTTGGCAACATACAGCTAACTAACTAAGTTTGTAATTGAAGATCGAAAATTTCTTTCAGAAATACAAAAAGGGTGGCCTAATGTCCCTCTATAGAATGCATCAAATTGATGGCTCTAGGGGGTCGCCCCTTGACACCAACCGAGGTCTTAGTCCCCCGGTCCAATGTTTTATTTGTGTACTCTAAGCTGTCTAGTGCATGGAATGATGAATTTTTCAAAGAGATTCCCGCCCTGGCCCGGAAGGAGACCGATGTACCTGCGCATCGCGTTCGACAGTTCGAGCCAAGTGAATGTCCGAACTGCATAAAATGTACAACAAGCCATTCCGGCGTGCGATAGTTCGGTATATTGTCAATAAAGAGTGGAGGATCTATAGCAATCGATAGAACATCCTTATCGTCTCTCTGCCAATGTTTCACGAAATTATTCAGACCGAATTTCTGTCGTTTTTTAGAGGCTTTTGGAGGGAATTGTTTTCCGCCCGTAACTGTATGACACTCCTCAACATCCTGGAAAACAAGAGCAACTCTGCGTATTGATTCCTTGCCTTTTTTCTGACATGTTCCCCTTACTCAGCTTATATCAAACCCTGCAAGATGTGGTATGCCAACTCAACCACTACACAAAACAATCACCTTCAATATTTACTCAGCGCATGAGATGAATACTTGTTGCTTTTTGACCAATGTCAAAAAGTCAATCTGAGGGCAATTGAAATGAATACTGAAAAATAAACCTGGTAGTAAGTATATCTTGAAATAGTGAATGTAAAGTCAACGAGTTCATAACCGCGGGGTCGATGTTTTTTTCCATTCAGTTGGGAAGATCCCACCAGCGAGTAACACAAGTCTAGCAGACGCAGGCAAGGCTAAATGATTAAGGATCATTTAGCAACCTTCATTACTCATAGAGGGACTGTTGGTGGTCAAAGCTGATATATTGAATGAAGTGGCAGTTCTTTGAATCGGACAGACCACATCCATTAACAATGTAAAAGATATCTTTTTTAGGGATATGTGTGGGGAAAGATGAGTGCATACAGAGGCCTATATATCATCCCCTTGCTCCCTCCACTTATAACCCTGGCAAGGCGAGTCATTGTAGGTCCAGTCAGTGTCCAATAGCATGGTGTCTCACATGTTGGTTCTTGGATAAACCATATGTCATTAATCAATAATGTGACGGAGGTAAGGTCCATTGCGCCAGTCAAATCGTTTTCAATTGTTCAGCAGAGTAGTCTTGGGTCTTCAAAGTGACTGTGGGTGTATCAATTTCATTATTTTTCAGCACAAGTACGTGAAGGGAGCATCATTTTGTTGAAGTGCCAATGACTCACCTTGTCTGGGTACAAGGGGTGGGTCTGCAATTGACCAGTGGCCTAACTGTTCAGAATACTTGATCAACAACGCCATTTTACCAGTCCATCAAATGTACTATTGCTATTTTTAGGGTCAATTTTCACAAGGCTTTCAAAATCACATATTCTTCTTCCTGCTCCCTACATTGGTGGGGTAAGGATGTCTTCTATATTACCCACCCCATGCAGCAGCACAACCTCCCATAACAATATATCTGGCTGCACCCTAATAATACAATAGATAATAGAACAGACAAGATCTTTGTACTTTTCTAGTATATAAGCCCATGTTTGAAACATTTCTGAATTATATGTGCTCAGTTAATGTTGTTCCAGTATGACTCTGGCTCGATGGTTAACAGTTATTACCTGGCAAATCACTTTTTCTTCCCAAATAGTCACATCTGTGACAGTCCACAACCAGATAGAGAGGCACTGGGAAGGAAGAGAGATACTTTTAATAGACTTAAACCCTGCCCATTTCTTTTCTGCCTGGGGTACAGGGTAATGTCCCTCACTTTTGCTCATGGTACAGGGTAATGCACTCCTTTTTGCTCAATAGCAAAAAAATGCCACAAATTTGTGCCCCTTCCTTACTTTCCATCTCAGAAAGTTTTCCTTGACCGTTGCTTTCCTTCGTCCTCCCAACTCACTGCTTCTACCACATAACATTTAATGCCCTCATTAGGGCTTGTCTTTGAATCCACAGGTATAATCCCAATGGTCAGTCCTGCCCGTCAAGTCCATTCACAACCTGGAAGTGTGCTTTCCGCATCGCCAGTAGGGAAGTGTAACAATCAGAACTCATAGACTGATGCAACACAGAGAATAATTGGATTACCCCCCCCTCTCAAATCCTCTGAGCATTGCCAGTGCCAGGTACCATTTCCACCCTGAAAGTCTGACAGGCTTCTAAAGGAGTTTTTATGTGTTGTTACTTCTCACTTCTTTGCAGTCTCACCACACATTTGAGAGATTAAATCCCTTTTGAGGATGGGGAAAGTTGACCAGTCAAACGGAAGGCTTATTAATAGTATAACACACACAGCAGGACTGGTTTGAAGAGATAAGGCCTGGGCTACTAGGTGTTCTAACTAATCAAAGCAGAGACATTTCCTGGTGTGCTTTCTGCTGTAATAACTAGATTAAATGGGAAATTTGGAAGATCATAATCACCGTTTTCAATTAATGTAAGCAACAAACTTGGCTTCCTCCCCTCATAAATATAATATAACGCCTATGGAAGGAATTGCCAGTTTTGTCTACCCCTCCCATCGCTACCATATTCGGGATAGAAGTATACGCAAGAAGCACGTAATCTTCTGCCCTTGCCATTAGGAATTGTCAATGAATGCAGTGTATGTCAGGCTTCACGTAGGGCTAACATTTCCATTACAACACTTTTCATAGGCTGCCTATGAAACCTGGGGAGGGTGGGGGGGGGGGGGGTGCATGTAAGAAGGAGGCTTATCTGCCTTGCCATTTTCCCACGCCACCCAAGCAAACACTTGACCACTACTGAGTCAGGCTGTCATACATACATACCTAGGCTGGTCCTGTGGCTATCCACTATTCACATATCAGAAATAAGAATTAAAAATGGACAATGAGAATTGTACTGTCTTCCTGGGGAATACTTTGTATTGGGAAGGAGAGAGGGGAAGGGGGGAATGGAAGCAACCGATTTTATGAAGAGGGCAAACCACACTTTGGTGTGAAATGTAAAACACTAAATGAGAGGAGGTATCGCAAGAAGAGGCGTTTCTCTTCTGCGTTGCATTAGGATTTGTCAATACTGCGTGCTGCAGGCTTCCAACAGGGCTACATTTTTTAAATGTTCATAAGCTGCCTATGAAACCTCGGGGGGGGGGGGGGCGTGCAAACCAAACAAAATTGTCACCCCCACCCGTAGCACCCCCACTACTGGTCAGGAGGTACATATAGGCTGGTCACTGGGGCTTACTAATAAATGACTATTCAAGAATTTGTACGTCTCTGTCCTAGGGAAATTTTGGTGCTAGTCAATACTCGACATATCAGTAATAACCATAAAATGACAATTCCCAAGAATTTATAACTTCTCACTGGGGAAATATTTGTTTTGTTGGCTATATGCTTGTTCTCATCTGTACAATGAATCGTTGCAGAGATATAAAGATTGTCCTAGGTGACCTGGATTACCTTACCTATACCTACCAAAAACCAATAGGGTTATTCTTCATCATGTGACAATCAACACACTTAATTTGAACTCCCTTGAAGATACTTGCATTCATTAAGATATCATGCTGAGGAGCGATGTCAATGCCAAATTTATCCACATTCCAGTGTTTTAGGCTTCTTGACCTTCCACATTCCATTGAGTAGCTTGTGATAAGAGTATCGTAGTATGGTAAGTGTCATTGACTTTTTTCGTTTGTCTTAACCAGACGCTCTTCCGGCCAACACATAAAAGCAGCAAAATCACCATGTCAAAGGTCAAATTGGTCAAAAGTCAATCGTCAAATGAGGTCAAGTTGGTCACCAGATGTATTCACCCAGACCGAACGAAACTTTCTAATATCCAGCCTCCAAAAATGGTTCGTTGCCGATATATATGACGATTTTAGCTGTCTTGACCTTCCACATCATTGAGATAGCTTGTGATAAAGTAGCGAGTAATGGTAGTGTCATTGACTTTTTGTTTTGTCTTAACAAGACGCTTCCCTCCATACAAAAAAAAACAGGCAAATCACTAGGTCGAGGTCAAATGAAGGTCAGAAGGTCAAAGGTCAAATGAGGTCCAAGTCGGTCACCAGATGTATTTCAACCAGACGAACAAACTTTCCATTACGACATCCTCTAAATTTTCTTTGCCAAGATATATAAGATAGCCCTATGAGGACCCTAAATGACCTTGAACCCCAACACCAAAAACATAGGGGTCATCCCCGCCATGGTTACACCCTACCTACCAAATTGAAATTGCATACCTGCTTGCGATCATTGAATATCGTGCGGAAACACTTCAAAGTTTGACCTCTCATGACCTTTAACGACCATCGCTTGGTACCAAACAATAGGGGTCATCCCTTCCAATGGGTGACACCTACCACCTGATATGAACATAATACTTGCTTGCGTTTGTTAGATATCGGCTTGGAAACGAGGTGTCACACACGACACACACACATACAAGCACGCACACATACATACACACCGACACACACACACACACATACCACACCGCACTCGCGTGACTGGCATAGATTCCTTTTGGCTTCGCAAGGTCAAAACTAGCTGGGCGGTGAACATACCCCTTGCTCCCTTCCACACCAAGCATATACTATGATCGTGACCGCAGAATCTAGCTCGTTTATAGGGATGGCTATGTAATATACGATAGCCAATAAGTAGCAATTTTGAACTGTCCTATTCCGCCATGTCCCGAGGATACATTTACGAACAACATGCCGCGTGGGGGATTCTGCGTCAGGTCGGCTGGTCATTGACTTTTGTTCCATTCTTTTGTCTGGAATTGCGCTAACATCGGTTTCTTGTTGATTGCCTTCGCAACGAGTCCAACACAGCGTCCATAGAACGAGTCAGGGTCACTATAATAGGCCTATACTAGTTCACTGTGGATGTTACGATGAACAAACTATACGTGAAAAGAGCGCCAATTAATATTTTCATCCATAAGTGGACAAAGAATATCGGAACAATCGTCGCGTGGGGATCCTGCGATTCATTCTCAGAAATTTGCATCATCGTTGATAGCAATATGCCATGAATCTGGCGTTTAGGAACCCCCCCCCCCCCCTCCCGACGGTGAGGTGAATATCCACGACTCTAATATTTATTTAAATGACGCCAATCAAGCCATCAATTCAATTCGAGTGCCAAGGTCATGTACCAACTTTGCTCTAAACTAGAAAAGAAGGACTAACAAAACCAGGATGTAGTCGAGACCGAACATGCCGAGACCGAGACCACCCTCACATTTTGGAACGATTTGGTTGGTTTTTATTCGGACGTGTGTTTGGTACAAGCTTTTTCAAAAGTCTACATTTTCTACTACATTGAACCGGACTTTCTTTCCAGGTTCCGAGAAGGTGATCGGGTCCTGGAGTGTACTGCTCACATCCTTTGGACGGGACGTGAGATGGAAGTCTCGGGAGCAGGTCGGGTTGGTTACACCCCCAGGCTCTGCTTCGATCCTCATCTGAGAACTATAGTCGAGACGAAGAAGGCCAATCCATCGCCATGGCTCTTCTGGTCTGTCTCTGACCGTAAATTCAAATCAATCGAATATTTATAGTCCTTATTGCTTCATAATGAAGACCGATGTCAATTCGGGTTTTTCGGAGAGTGAAATTCCAGCATTTGCATTTTGTTTTTTCACCTTTTTTTTCCATTGTTTCATTCGAATCGAAGGTCCAATACCCCCCCCCCCCTTGTTCTCAGTTTCTTAAACACTATCCTTCGTCAGTGTTAGGTTATCTCCTATTCATGTTGCTCCAGAAACTACTAGCCTTGGAATGGACTGATTATTAAGTGTTTCATTATTGACTGACAATTGGTAAATGACCCTGTATCTTGTGCCTGCGTCTCCTCGGTGATGGTGGCTCAGTACTGTAGACTGTAGCATATCGATCTGCCATGCACGTATGGTTGCCTGCTGAATTGTCGTATTGAACATCAACGAATAGGGTGTAGCATGGCACCTGACTTGTCTGACAATAGCTTCGAGATGAGTTAATGGTTATGGGCGAGTCCGGCACGGTGACAATACAGCTGAGACAGGCTCCGAACTCACCGACATGGCGTGGCACGCAACATGTCACTTACCACCCACTCACCCGTCTCCGGAATATACCGTTCGGCTGGGATCCATAGACGCGTATGCGTATCGGGCGGGATGTCGATCACTATTTATGACAACAAACGTTTTATTTCAAAGAGAAACACCGTAAGTTTTATGCGAAAAGACCATAAAAATGTAGCAGCCCATGCATATTGTCGTTGCTCAGCTTTTTAAGGGAGATATTCCATAAAAAATCTTCATTCCGGTGATAGCATCCGCATACCGCTTGGTATAATGTTGCTCATTTTCGCCTATTCAGCGTTGGTTTGCCTTCATTTATGAATTTTCCGCTTCTGTGGGAACCAATATCAATCTTTGCAAGCTAAATAGAGCATATTCAAACCCTAGCCCCCTCTCAGTTCACTTAAATTGGCGAATTTTCCTAGCATACTCATCGATGGAATCCGCATCACTAATTCTCTGAAACAAAATCGTGTGCATATAGCCTAGGTATGAAATGGGGATATCTTTCCAACCTGAAGGATACACTGCCTCCCACTTAGCTGTCCTGTCTGCCCGTCACTAACACTCTAATGTTTCGGGGATATTATGGTTTTGGGGTGTAGCCTCCGTCCCGCCCCGCCGCTCCGGAAACTTTAGCGTTAGCGGCAATAACTCTTTAACTCTTCTCCGATCGATCTGAAACATTTTTTTTTTTTTTTTTTTTTTTTTTCTTGGTAACACATGTCCGTCCTATCAACTCTCGATGAGTTGGAAAATGGGCATCACTGCATGTTTGCTGCCCTCTATTTTGTCAGGTTTTTGACGAAAAACAGGTTGGTCTCGAGTGTACTGAAACTGGTGGGTGGGGACAAAAAATGTGTCCCAAAAAACATGACGGTGATTTTTGCGAAATACGAGTTATTATTAACATGAAACTTGATGAGTGGGGACAAAAGTGGGTCCCAAAAGATTCAAATTTGCGTTTATTCGAGATTTTTTTTAACTTTTGTCAGATTCGAATCGAAACTTTGGATTTTGGAACGACAGTCCGGTCTTGACAACAGTAGGGCTTTTCAAAGTCACCAGAAGTCACATGGTCATAAAATTCGATGTGCTTCCTTCAAACGGTTCAACACAGGCTATTTCTGGCGGGAATGGCCGTCCACGGGTTTAACCGCCCTTCCATGTCTAGTTCAAAATGGATACATACTGACAGTCAACAATAAAACCTGTAAAATAGGGCGCCGCCCCATCCACATTTAGTGATCTCGCCTGAGGCCACATCTACGCAGTCAATGTGAATCAAATGAACTTAGGAAATTTGCATAAATCATGCAAATTAGACACACTGATTAATTCCCGTGACCCCGGCTCATCGTATCATTCATGCAATTGTTCAAACAGTCACATGTTTTAGTTCGGTTACTGAAGTTCCAAAGTTACTAAAAAAAGTGGCACATTAAATGAACTTTCAGTTACATCGACTCCATGGTAAATTTATCGAGACTGGAAGTAAACCATAATCTATCCTTATAGGTTTCGTGAATCCAACAAACTTCACAAATTACAGACGCTTCTGGAAACTAGATAACTCCATTAGCATACTATGAACTAAATCTAACCAGCTCGGTATTTGGACAAGGCGTTAGAGGGAAAGGAACACGAAATAATTCTGGCGAAGAATATGTAAACATTGAGGATGAAACAAAGCGAACTTAATAAAAAAAATAAAAAAAAAAAACAACAGACATCTTTTTGCTCGTAACACTTTAAAAAACAATGTGGTGAGATGGTCCATGTGTTTCTGATGTTATCAACCTATCTTATTGATACTCAAGATGGTCCTAGACAGAACCAGAAGCCAATCGCAATTGTCGATAACCTATTTTTTTTTTATTACTTCAATTTTGGGTATAGTAACACTACGTCGAATATATTTTTTTTTTTTTCTACAAACTCTCAGGCTATTTCTACGAACAAATATCTCCATCAGATTCAGAGCGTGTGCTGTCTAGCTTAATAACTTGTGTTGACCGAACACTGACTATCAATGGCCAACCATCCGGGGGTTTTTTCATCATATCACACTTCTATGTGTATATTCCGCCCCTGTTTTCTTTCTCTCTTGCACAAAGTGGCTTAAATCTTTCCCCTGCTCTGGACCTTCAAATGTTCAGCTAATGGATGGCGCCCCCATGCATGCCTCTATATTCATGGGCGTCAATCCTTGGGGACGGGGGGACACTCCCCCCCACATTTCGATGGGTGAGGGACACCATATCAAATGTCCCCCCCCCCCCACGTTTGGGCGTATGAGTACATAGGTCTCATTACATTGCCTCGTGGTTTTGTTGATATCCTATATAAGTGCGGCGGGAATTGAAGCATTTAGGCAACAGCAGAGCAGGATGATGGGCCAACAAGGACCTCAAACTAACGCGAATTTTCTTCGAATGCCCGAGTTTAGTGCAAAAATTTTCGCGCGCTCCGCGCGCATTTGTTTGGGTGTGCAATTTGGCTTCCACTTTTTTGAATTTTTACGAAAATTTTCTATTCTACCCCCAATTGCCTAATTCACGTTTGCAAACTCCTGAATTGATCCTCCATTGATTTTCGTATTTAGAATAGGGCATAGAGGCCATCGCAGAATCAACTATTTACAAGGCCCTGAATCACGTCCACAAACTTTCTAACGGTAGCTGATCTAGCTGAAATTGCATAGGACCTCCCCACAATTAGCCGGCCCATTGACTTAGACTTACACGCTAAATTGACTTTCTTCGATGAGCTGCGGAGCCCAGGATAAGTTCCCTTCCAATTCACGTACCGTGACCCTTAGATTCGCTATGGTCGTTTTTTTTTTCTTGGGCGCGTTTCGCACGCGGTTGTGTTTTTCTTCTATTGTCGATGCCAATTATGGAGCATGAGTTTTTAACCCGTTCCCTAAAAAAATATATGTTATTCTTCAGAACGTTGAAAAAACTTAATTCAATAACTGACTCATTCAAAACAACGTATGATTTTTGATTGATATGTCATTATCTTCGAACGATTTACTTCTAGTTATAGCCTACTCCCAGGGATGTAATCGAGACAAGATAGCCCGAGACCACCTCACATCTTGAGTCTATACACTGTAGGTTCGGGGTCTCGCCCTTGAAAGTCTAAAAGTCGAACGCGAGACCAGTTTATTCGAGAACAATTTTATTCAAGAAACCGAGACCGGTCTCGCGACTACATCCCTGGCCCTGCCTACTCCATCTGAACAGCTTTTTGCTCACGTTTTCTAAACTTGATTAACTAATAACATTATCGACATCTTTATACTTACTCTTACCCCAACTAACAATTTGTCAATGCGCCGTATCAATTAGGTGCCTACAGATTAGTGCGCGACATTCTTCGTTTAATGCTTAAGTAAACTGCTCAAAGGTTGTCCAATCAAATCCCGAATTATAAAGAATATAATTTCCTTTATATTCCACTAAAGTACGTACCGCCCGTGTTCTTTGCCTTGAAACCAATTCATCAGGCGAGGTTCGACCGAGGCGTAGGAATCGGGTTGACTTCCCCCTCCCCCAGTGATAAAGGGGGGCGGCGGTACCACCCCCCCCCCCCCCCCACACACCCACTCCTCGAGTGTGAAAAAACCCATTTTTAAGTGGAATGTGCTAGTGGTTCTAGTTTTATAAGTATGCATGGGACTAAAATATACATATAGGCGAATGCTGGTTAGTGCTGAAGGCGTGGACATAGAGAGGGGGAAGCTCCCGCTCCTATCTAGCATTCCAATTCAGAAAAAAGAAGTTTACCATGGTCCACAATGAGACACCGAAATGATATGAAAAAAAATGAGAGAGAGAATGTCTAGAAAGGACCGATAAACCGACAATGGAAATCAGGCGGAAGGTCATTTAATTTTTTTAATGTGGACGAAAGTGTGGCAAAGTGATCGCGGATTCGCACGCACTATCCTTAGGTGTATTTACGTAGGCCTGACCGGTTCCCGTCACCCGCAAGCTCATGAGAACTCATGATTTTAGGGCGATCTTTTTAAAGATTTACGTCGGAAGGAACCCCCCCCCGCCCCCCCGCCGAACGTGGCAAAAAATCTATGACCTAGGCCATCTAGTATGAATGAATAGAGGATCTCCGACGGTCATGAAAAGTGAGATTTTCGACCACTTTACAACGATGGGCACTCCACGGCCCACGTGCTCAGCACATTTTGCCAGAAAACATCACAAGATTCAGAACAAAAAATTGCATTAAAGGACATGTGAAATGCCAAAAAAAATTACGACGGGGGGGGGGCAGGTGCCGTACACATTTTTCTGAGATGAGAAATTTCGGGCAAGGAAGGACAAAAATTCGTGAAAAATTTGGGCAGCGAAAAGCAAAAGTAAAAAAAAAAAAGGTGGCAGAACTTACGAAAATTCTTCTGCGACTGGCCAAATTCATGATAAAAGACCCGAAAAACATGCCAAATTTCCGTGCGGACCAGTATTCCGGTGACCCACCTCAAATAATTCGGGCAAATTTTGTTGGCCCTTAATAGGAATGGCCCGTATGCCTATGTTTCGGTCCGCTGTTAGTAGAAATACACAGAACTCCAAGGAAGAACCTACTTACTCAGGTTACAATTCACCAACTCCCAAAGAAGAGCCCATTACTCAGTACAATCAAGAGATCCCGAGTAGCAAGTCGGCATCTAAGGACGTACCTTATTTCTGTAACAAAGTGAGTTGTTTAAGTGTCATAATGCCTCAGACTGCATCTAAGGCCACCTGAAATGCAAACATTTTCTAAGTGGGAGGAGGGGGAATTCGGCGGTCCTCTGAAAAGGAGAATTAGACTTAATAAATCTCACGCCTCAATTCGCTTTGAAGAAAAAACTACAAGATTCACAGCAGCAAGTCGCATCTATATAAAATTATTTCTGGAACAAAGTGAGTGTTTTAGGAGTGTCATAATGCATCCGACTGCATCTAAGGCCACCTGAATGCAAAATTTTAAAAGTGGGAGGAGGGGGAATTCGGCGGTACCTCTGAAAGTGAGATTTAGACTTAATAAATCTCACTGCCCTCAATTCGATTTGGCAGAGAAAGGCACAAGATTCAGAGCAGCAAGTGCATCTATATAAAATTATTTCTGCGAATGAAATGCGTGTTTAGGTGTGCTATTTGTACCAAATTGCATCTATGGCCAGTGGAAAATGCAAAAGTTTTGCAAGGGGGAGGAGGAAACCCTCCCCTTAGCCCCCCATCCGTTATCAAACTTCATCCCCCCCCCCCACTCAAAAATTGCTCCTACGCCACTAGGTTCGGCCTACCCCCTGAGGCCCCCTCTCAAAAACAAATTCATTTCTGATCCTTATCAATCCGCTTGCCATATCGGCGGAAAAGAGCTCGTATAGTCGGAAGTAACATTAACTCGCTTTGCCCTATTTGAAGTCATTTTGTTGACGACGGCGGCCGCCATGATGTATGGAAATTTTTATAAATCGTGTGTACGATGTGCTTGACCCCAACGAGTGTCTTGTCTAGTTGGGCATTATTTACACAGAATTTACATTTTCGCCCCAACTGGTACACCGTATATACTTCACTATTCTGTAAACTTTTAACTCAACCTTGGAGTATCTTATTCAGAGGTTAATCTTTTTTCAGAGATCGGTCAAGGTTCCTGCCCAATATAGCTAGACAGTACAATCAGGTGGCATAAAAATTGAGTAGTGCATAATCCAATTTAAGATCTACTCGAGAACTCGAATACCGTAGGCAAGTGAGCATATTCGGCGAGAAATGGAGAAATACCGAAGCAGGAATGAAATTTAGGTAACTTTTCCGAGATTTTGAGTAATCTATTCGAATATTGATACAAGCCCACCATTCCAATACCCTGACCTCTACCAAATACCATGACCGCGCCACTGCATCACTCCGCAAAATAGGTCCAGAAGACCCTATCACTTATCCCCCCCCCCCCCCCCCCGCCCATTTTACCCAAATTGGTGCACCTGCAGTGGGTTCCTTGTATTATTTGGTTTGTAGTAACTTGGTGACATTTTTTCTTTCACTACATATAAAAGGTTCGTAGACTGCGTGGCGCGACTCCTCAACATGTTCCTTTCACAAAATCGCACCTTTAGATGTTTGCAATTAGGCACCAATGCCATTTTCCGGCGATCTGGGGGGTATAACAAGCGAAAAATTCCTTGGTACGCTACTCGCCAACCATTATGGCGCCCCGCTTAGATCGTGTATCGCAGTCCGCCTCCTCCCCCCCCCGCCCCCCACGTTTCCGGAATGGTTGACGCCCATGCCTATATTCTAGCACGCCAATCAACGAAATCATTCGAATCTTTAACAATCGCTAATACCACCAACTTTTTCAAGCAATCGTATATTTTCTCTGAAATTCAGGCAAGGAATCCCGGAACCCGTGACTTTTCTGTTTCGTTTTCTTCAATGGATACTGCCCACAAAAGCTCAATCACTGGGCAAGTTCAGGGTAGTATAGATGCCTCCAACTTCCACTGATACCGCCGTAAACAACGTCTTCGCTTCGCCAATTACAAATGTGCTCTCCTGTTACCGTTTACTTCTCCCGACCCCCCTCCTCCCTCATGTTTCACCTGTGGTTGCGTCCATGCCAGGCGCGGTACCGAAGATTTTTGTCTGGGGGTTTGAGGTCTGAACCCAAGGAAAGTGCTCTCCCATAAATGGCCTCACCCTCCTTATTTGCACTAATAATTATGGCCACCTAGACACATGCTGCTGCAATATTTGATAATAACAGCTCCAAACCTTCTACTGAACTGCAAAGAAAAGAAGACTTTTTTGTAAACATTTATCGAACACTTGGGTCGGGGGGTTCATACAGACCCTCCAACCCCCTGGTGCGCACTGTTCCATGTATCGCGCACAGTGCATTCATGTTTCCCCGAGGCGTATTGATTCGCATATCGAGAAAGTTACTCTGCCAGAAACATTTTCGCTGAGATTCGGTTGTTCGACTCTTCACCTATACCTGCGACCCTTCCGCCTACCCTCCAGCGGGTGAGCCGAGGAGGGTTGCACAGTTTAGGGTAAAAAGTTTCCATATAACCAGTATACTGCGGCGATTCTGGGCATACTGCAATTAACCTTGCTATAATCCAGCTCATGGTTTTCTGCTGATTGGATAAATTCTCTCATGCCTATATGTTTCATGTTTGGAGAGATGCACATAGGCTTTACCACCGGCCATTTTTCGTCTTGGAGTAAAGTGGACCGCATGAATGCCATTCCAATCCTTACGTCTCAATCAAATCTAAAATAAATTAAGGAGCAGTTTCCTACTGGGCTAATGGCTGTTGAATTGGATAGCGCCATAACCCGGCCGTCAAAAACCAAGATGATACATTGCAACTAGTGAACGAGGTCCACCGAACGTTCGCTGAAGCTGGCCATTGCCGGTGTTCGAATTGGAAATAAAGCATCACTCCATTCAACCTATCTTTTTGCAGTTGGATGGGGTCACTGAACGAGTTACAGTCCGTACTTAACGTTCCTCTGCATAGGCGCGAAGGAACTCGAGCCTTTTACTAAATCCCATCCGCAAGTATCCTGCATTTTTATTATGTCTCGGAGGGGGAGGAAGGGGGGGGGGGGTGGTTAGGTAGGAACCAAAGGGAAGCGGCGCGCTCAAGTACATTTACAGGCCCTAAACCCTTCTGCTGCTTGCAATATTTGCTGACTAATGGCTGGCAAAACCTCTACTGAAACTACCTGCTGCGATAAAATCAGTTTTTTGTTTTTAAAAATCTTCGATCGACTTGGTCATGGGGGTACGCCACTGAACGGTGTAATATTATTTATCGGAAAATCGTGAGATTCATAGTCCTCTTTCTGGAAACTGGATGATTGGTCATGGCATGCCCTCCCGCCTCTCCATTGTTTTGTCGTCCATACAACCCATGTGGTTACTACTACTTTCGGAACTGCGGGGATCACTATTCCGCCCACTTATGTTCCTACAACAATCGCGCTGTACACGTTTAAGTTACCATGCTAGCACACGACCCATATTGTTGAATATGCATTAGTATTATAGCAACGCGCGGTCTACGCCATTTAATTAGTTGTGAATAATCACTCAAACTACGTTAGCCGAATATCAACCACGTTGTTTGAAATGATCATTTCGCGGGTATTTTTACATTTTAGAAGCCAAATAATTAAGACAACCTTCCAGTCTAATAAGTTTCACGAAAATTTCCAAATTATACATTTTTCATGACAAAGGATACGGATCACAACTTAAGACCTTGAAAAGTGTCAAATCCCATAACACTATAACAGCCAAGTTAAGCACAAATGAAAGTGAATCATTCTTGGTGTAAGCTCAGAATATCTGCTATTGTCGGTATAAAAACACTCATTCGCCGAGGAGGTTTTCGAAAAACTAAAATTATTGATGTAAGGTGTCCTACAATATGCTCTCGTGTTGCGCGATGGCAGGAATTTTTCATTGCACTAGTAAGATGATGTGTTATTACGTGAATATTCCGAAAGTAGTCGGCACATTACCACACATTAGTCGTGGCATTAGTTTCGCGAAATGCACCAAGTGTACGTTCGGGTGAGCGGAGAGGAGTAAATTCCACATAATTTTTTATGTGACAGTATGTTACCACAAATCTCATATTTTGTTCTCGACAATTCTGTACCTGAAAATTGAAACCAAATCCCTGATGAAGTGCAATCGATTTGGCTCAAACAAGCCCATTTTTCTGACATGTCAGACATAACCAGAAGACCATTGTCGGTAATGACCACACTGAGTTAATATGGATAGTCCCCTGTCAACAAAGCATCCTTGGAATGGTATTGACTGAGAGAGCAGTGTGGGATCAGGAGGAAGGAGCAGAGGGTGGAGGGGACTCAGGCCCTGTGTGGTTCAATATTTTTTTTTTACCACTTGGTCATAGGGAGTATGGGGATGGGATAATCCATTCAAAAATTCTCTTGTTATATTATTCCCCTTTGGTGATTGGTCTGATGCTTAGCTTACGCTCCTCATCTTAACAACCTCGGTGTTATAGGGGTTAGCGTCCCTTGTACATATAGTATATTGCTGATACTCGAGGGCCAACCATATAACCCGCGGCTGTCAGAGAGTGCTGGTTAATCCCCTTACAAGGCACTCCTACGAAGGGGTGGGGGAAAGGCTCCATCAGGGTTGCCCCTGAGATGACACAATCATTTCAATCATATATCCATCTATTGAAACTTTTCAGCGGCACTGGAGATAAAATTAATTTTTGAAGACACAGTTTAAATGGTTGCTGCTAACTGGCACCCACAAAGTATTGATGGGTATGCTGTGTATGGCGGGTGTGGTGAGGAATATCCGGTGTCATGTGGCATCAGTTAGATGCCATGTCCCCCTCCCGCCATCATCATAAGCCTTGACCCATCTTTGTCAGTCCAGTCGTTAATTGCTGCAGAAGATCCGTCTCGTTTGTTATGGTTTTACTCGACTCTTGTCACTTGATTTCAACAGGTTGATCCTCTCAGATTAGGTTTGCAAATCTCGTCATGACTGCACACATAAGAATGGTGATATACTCCATCAATTGAATTCGGAGAAGAGACTCAACTAATTGATGACAGTGATGATGATGATCCCAATGCCAGACTAACAACTATCCGCATTGATCATGTACTTGGGTGGCTTCTGAATGCCTAATCCACTGTCGGGGAGCAGCGTGTGAACCCACTCCCCCCTACTATGGCATGGGGAGCAAAAATAAACTATTTTCAAGGAGCAGAAAAATGCTAGGAGAATGCATAGAAAAATTGAAAACTGACAGGTGTGAGAGTAAGAACCTGAACATGATACCAGTCATGCTCTGCAGGATCGAACCAACCAGAACTGGGTTGGCCTCCAAATTAAACCCTGTTAGACCTGTCTTTGAAGTGGCCCTCTAGTGGGTTATAACTGCATTCTGGATAATCGCTATGTTTTACGGGAGCTTATTCCATCCCGTCTTGTCACATCCTAGGGTCAAACACGTATTATGAAGAATATTATGGGAGCAACAGTGATATACGCTTTGAGAGTGAGGCTTGTATACTAACCATATTCCATGAATGACAACCACAGCACAAATCCCACCTGTCGTCACAACACTGCCGAAGGTCAATCCCGAGCTAGTGAAAATGGGTTGGACCAAAAATGGAAACTGGGTGAACATGGGTGTACGCTTCTATAGCCCCCACTCATTGGTCCCCTATCTCGCGTAAATCCTCCCCTAGTCCTGTCTCAATAGTCCCCCCATTTATTTTTCGTTGACGTGTTTGGCAGATTGCTCCAGATGAGAGCATGTACCCAATCGGCACCATTCACATCCAAATTCACTCACCGGCTAGAAATGAAAATTTGGCCGGTTTTATCAATGCCCCCCCCCGCCCCTTTTGAGGGTTGTACTGTAGGTTTGTCTGGTTGTGGGCCTGGCTGGCCCTATCCATAAACTGAAGGATGATATTAAAAGTGCCCCCACAAGTCTGACCCATAAGTCCGCCTAGGCAGGGGCCCCGTGCAGACTGGGGTGATTGGGATGGTGAGGGGCGGACAATGTCCGGAAGCAGCTGAAACAATTCTTTATGTGAGTGGCTGGGGATGTACCACACCTTCTATGAGTATTGCAATTTGGCCCGAGGACTTTGCACTCTTCCGGTCTATTTTGTACTAGGCCCTTGAATCCAAGCTCATTTAATCAGGCTCGACGTCCCTGCCGGGCATGGTCCTATGCAAAAAAAACATATTTCCATAACATTAACAGTCCAGTACAATGTTCTGCTATGTAGGCTGTAGTCGTGTATCGGGTATATACATGTGCGTAGTGAACGTTTGACCAACACAAGGAATACCTTCATACTTATCTAATCAGGTAGGTAAGGCCTAAGTTACATTCGGTCAGCTCTATCCCAGTTGAGCCCAGGAAGTGTTTGGGTAATTATTACATTTTTTAATAAAGTTAGCTCTTTCTCCCAGCTGATATTTGCTACTTCATTGTAGATGCCATTTCATTAGTTTCAGTCACACTCTCTTGAGTGGCGTAACACACAACGCTGTGTTTCACGGAAAATCCCGAAACGTTAATCAAAAGGTACTTCCTATCAAGGTTTTTGTTGACCAAACTGCCATCGAGTCAGTTCACAATGTTGTTATTCTGACTAATTCAAGTGTCCTTCTATCCATTGGAAATAATCATGGATGTGTTATAGTGTCATTACTCGATCAATGCATTTCAAGGAATCTTTGTTGAAAAAACAGTCCAAAATCCTCCAAATGACGTCATGCAGAATCAGTCGATTTGTGCGAAAATATTCTAAATTTGACTATTTGCAAGGAATTATTTGGCAAGATGTATTTGAACATTTCCAGGGATTTGGATTAAATATAACCCTCAGAAGTTGGTCAATAGACTGGATACAAAGTAATTCACCGCCCACCTCGAGCGTTTGAATTTAGGTCTTGAATAAACAGACCTACGCGCGCAATGCGCAGTATCCCTTATATCACTCAACAGCGCGGACATACGTGCCCCACACCATTTGTTGACCACTATGTAGCCAGGTGACATTTAATATTGACATCCAAAGACATGTTTTTGTTCCTTGCCAAACAGTGAAAATGAAATTCCGTAAAGTTACCAAAGCCACGGAAATATCTCAAACGAAGCGCGATAACACTCGTTGAGCACAAACCATTTAACCCCCTCGAGTTTACATTTATGACGAGAGCCGCGGACTTTTGTCCGATTCCCTATCATTGGAGCGTTCGAGAGCCCTGCCGTGGCCAATACCTTGGCGACTCTCAGAGCCTCAATCTCTGCGGAAGTTGTCCTACTCAATACAATGATGGATGCTATGAATGTGCGACTGTAATGGCTCTTCCTCGACCATTCAAATGGATTATTCAGATTGGCAAACACTGTCTGTTTTACGGCCATTCTATTAAGTAATTTTCTGGTCATCATATTCACGAAAATGAGTCTGAATTAACGCGAAAAATAGCGAATGAACTTTCTATCCATCCGTTCCAGAGTGGACGAAGCCAATTTAAGTTCTTTGTCCCCGCGCGTGCCGGGCACGCGTATGAAGGTTTCCAGCAATACTCATTTGATAGCATCTGCCGGAGTGTACTTCTTAGTGCATCTGAGCCTTTCAATCATCTATGGCCTAGAACTGTGCATCATGAAAGGTTTTTTTGATGTATGAGATGCGGTTTGGCGAATATTGGATCGCTGCGGTTTTCGTGAAAGCGTCCTAAAGTAAAAAAAACACGTATTGACCATTGAGAGAAAAACACGGCCTATCGCTGCTGCGTTGAGAGTTCTTTTGCAGTCGATGTCAAGTCAGTTTTTGCACCGGCGCGCGAGGCGAGGTCCCACCGTGAGAATAGGCGCACATTCAGTCACACTTCTCAGGCCCTTTGTGAGACCCGTCTATTTGAATTCAGTTTGCCTCCATCATGGAAGACTTATACTGGATAATAGCCTCAGGTGATTAGAGGAATTGTGAGTGCTCTTAGCAAACAGAATATGGTCCGAAGGAACTGAAGCGAACCAATTTCTTGTTAATCTAAACTGCAATTGACTACAAAGCTGATCTCCATGTGTCGGCTTATCCCCGGCGAAATCACGCTTTCGACTGACCTTCAATCGACTTATTTCCTGACTCCGATCGACTGAATATTGGAAGGTTTTGCAAGTGTCTAGTTTATGTATAAAAACAGCTTCATCACCCCAACATGACGAACATGGCAGCAACTCACTGACCCCTTTCGCCATCGGCCGCAACCGTCCCTCCGCCGGCCCGCCCGGGCCAACAGTACCTCAGCCGCAGCCTGGGCAACTCTCACCTCAGCCGAACGGTGTGCCTAACGCTCAACAGCCCATTCCAATGAGGCTCACGACGCAATCAACTCTTCGTGGCCAATTCCAAGAATCTCCTGGAGAAAGACCTGCGCCCGATCTTTGAGGAATATGGGAGAATTTACGAACTGACGGTGCTTCGCGACCGCATAACGGGGGCACACCAAGGTATACGGCTTTTTTCAGAACAGCTTAGGGCCTCACCAAATTATATCTAAGTTAGTGACCTAGGCCTAGGCCCATTCATTTTACACTCACTTGATTTACCCAGGCCTAGGCCTAAGCGCATGTCTTCTGTCCAATAACATTTAACAAATATCATCACACTCAACATTCTCAAAGTATGTCAACATGAATTTGTCCTGTTTGTCCACACGCTGAACCAAGAAGAAACCCCCCTACCCCTGACCCCACCTCTAATCCCTGAAACTATTAAATCTTATGCATCAGGTACACATGGGCTCCTTAGGTAGGTTTCAGAAGATAAGAAAGCACCATTAGAACCCTCTCACATCCTCCCACACGTGTTGCACTCTTGTTTTCCCTTGTCTGTGACTGTCTGTCAGTCCTGGCTGTGCTGTACTAAATACCTAGTCCTAATCATGTTTGGCTGCCCGTTAAAGAGGTCTCCTTGTTGTCCTCCCAGGCATGGGCGTCGCCAGACCATTCCCTTTTTGGGGGTTTACCTCCTATTTTTGCCGACTACCTTGCTGAGTTTTCCGACTACCATGCTGAGTTTGCCGACTAACCCGCCTTCATATCGTAGAGGAAACGCGCCACAAACTGTCCCCCCAACAGGGTGTCTGTACCACGGTAGTAGACTGGTGTTGATTAATGAGCCCGTGCCACAAGCGGATGGCGCAGAGGCAAAGGCTAGAATTCCTTGACAAGGTTACCCTCAGATCTACACTCTGGGGCATTGGAGTGACTATCCGTTTAGTATGATTGGAGTAGTATACTATCCAAGCGGAGCGCCACCTTTGGTGCGCGGAGCGTCCCAGAATTTTTTGGATTCATAAGCCCTCAGATGCAGGAACCGGCCCTTCCCAAGTGTTTTTAAGCCGCATGGCACGAAGGAATCCATACCGCCATAGATTGCCAAACATTTTAACCCTCCCTGCACGCAGGCCTTCATTTCTCACTTCTGAACTGGGCGTCCTTTTTTGGGGGGGGGGGGGGGGAAAAAAAAAAACTTTTCAGTCCCAACATTTTTGATAGTCGTTCGACGCAAATCAGCTGAACTTCTCTAGACGGACTATGCGTCAGTTGATTTTCCACCGAGATTGAGTGACTGAATGCTTTGCCTCAATTGACTGACTTTCCATCAAGAAGGTGTTATCCATGCCTCTACTGAAATTCCATTCTATTAACAGAAATTTCTTCCATTAATTCAAGAGAGTTCCTTTCAAGCGGAGCGCCACCTTGTTGGCGTCGGAGCGTTTAATAAATTTTTTGATCGTAAAGCCCCCAGATGGCAGGAACGGGCCCTGCCAAGTGTTTAAAGCTGCATGGCACTGAAGTGAAATTTCTATACCGTCATAGATTGCCAAACATTTTAACCTCTCTTCCCGGGCCTTTCAATTTTCACTTCTGAAATGGGCGGCTGAAATTTTCAGTCCCAACTTTTTATCGGCAGTTATCCCAAACTTCAAGTGAAGAATGCTCGCAACGGACCGAAGACCTTCCTTTTTTGTTTTTTTTTAGCCCTATTACGCTTCATTCACCGACTGGGGAAATTTTGGTCATAACCACTATAATTGCCAGCCATACTGTAGGGTTGAATGTACACGTTTTGGTTTCTTTTCTTTCAAAACCTCCCCTCCTCTCCTTCAACCTTTTCACGCTCCGGGGTTCACTTACCGCGTTTCATTTTTTCTCCAATTTTGCTGACCGTGCACGAAGTTTGGTTTCCTTTCTACGTTTATTGTTCTTCAATTGCCGACTATGCACAACGTTTGGTTCTATACTACCTAGATTGCTGGAGTGGCTCCAGGCCATTTTGGCAGAATATTCGGGATTGGAAAGGGTTGATATAAACGGCTTGCTTTTTCCTTCCATATTTGGTACTCTCTTTTGCTAATAACCTCTTTGTACATTGCAATTTTCCTTCCATTTTGCCCAACTGGGGCATCATTTTGCGCTGCCTGTGTTAATGGGGGGTGTCACACCCCCCTACAACCCCCCTCAGCGACGCCCCGCTCCAGGTCCCTCCAGTTGCCTTTATGAGGCTTTATGTTCATCAGCTTCCTTTCCCTCTGTCTTCAGCCTAGAGTTGTTCTTGTCTGACACATCAGTTGTATTATTGAACGCTGAATATTGGTTTCTGCTCATTGCGGTTTCCAAATTACCGTTCAGGGGAACACTGATATGTTTTTTCTGTGGTGCACATATTGGCCAGCCAGCTATTCTGATAGGATATGGTACCTCCACTCCAGCCTTTGGCAGGGAACCATTTCAAATTTTACAAATAGGAAGTTCCAATCAAATATAAAATTGTATATCAATTTTGTGTGTGCGAAGTAGGCCTAGTTGCCACACACCCATGCATTTTGATGGCACAATCACTGCGGGTTTCGCATATTTAACAGCTCGGTTTAAAGAGCATTTTGCAAAATAATATTTCCACTGTCTTACACCTTTTCTTGTTATTTTATCTTGTATTTTTACTTTTTTACAATGCCATCCATCACACGCGCCATTTGGAATGCTTCAAAGCAACTGCCAGTGGGCGCGTGCCGCTGCCAGGTGAGGCCTGCCTCCCAACCCACCTTGGTGGATTAAGCCATACTTGGTATGTGGGTTTCCCATAATGGAGTACATGAACCCTATGCTTTTGGGGGTCGTCAGGTCAGAGATCAGCCTGAGGTCACCAGAGGTCCACAATGTCTTGAAAATCTGTTATCACATAAGTCCATAATGCTTGGCTAGATCCCGCTGAAATTTGTGTGTTTACTCCTTATGGGGGTACCAGAGCCCGATGGTTTTAGTGTAGTCCAGTAGTCCACTTTGCGGGGGAATTGTGGAAAACGTTATAATTTGCATTCGGATGCTTAGATGTTATTTGTGCAATATAACACACCTAACCACCCACTCTTTTGGGCAACAAATTCCTGTTTCCCCACCTGGCTTGACCTTCGGTGGCTCCATGATTTTTTCTTACAGCCAAAAATGTGTCGTGACAAGGGCAGTATTCCCTCCTTTGATGAGTTGGGTCAAATCCACCTTCTGTGGCCAATACTGTTTCTCCCTTTGAAAGGAGACTTTGGGATAGGGTTTCATCACTGTCACCCATCCCAACTCTTGGCCTTCACTTGAATGTTTTTTGCACTGCCTAATTGTGACATGTATGATAAAAGCTGTTGCGAACAGATAAGTTTTGGTGTAGATACCCTCAAGCCATGCTCCTGCCCTGACATGAACATTGTGGTCCTTGTGGTAGGCTAACTCCATGGAAATGTTGGAGTGGACAATTCTCAAGGTTGTTTCTATTTTACCAAATAATTCTCTGCAAAAATAGACGATCAGGCTTTCATGAACGCATCTTTGGGTTTTGGTACACTATAATAGATCTATTTTTATGAGATTTCAAATTGAGAGATTTGACGGTTAAAAAATACCTAAATATGCAGAAAATTCTTCAATTCCAAAATTTTCATAAAACATCATTCAAATCATTGCTCGAATTTACGTAAGCCCCGAATAGCCCGGGCTACTCGAAGCTAGTTCGGGCTACTAGAAACTTTGCTGCAGCTGTTCGTCGGGCTAGTGAGAAAATTCAGTTTGAAGGTCTAGGGTCTATGACACTAAAAAACAAAAAAAAAAAAAACTACGACTGATCCTGAACTCCTTCATGACTTTTCATAGCGGCCACAACTGAGGTGCGAATAGTCATATTTGCAACTAAATAATCGCAGAAAATGAGCTTCTGCGAAGACCTCCAACATCGGCCATGACACTGACACTCGACCTTCACGAAATGTAGGCCAATCCAACCGATCGTAGACTCATAAAAAAAAAGTTCTATAATAAATGCCCGGCCCCACGTGTACACAGAATCACCGAGTGAACTGTGCCTTACGATCAGTGTTCCGCTAAGGTGTGGGACGCACGATCGTGCACTCAAAAAAAAACTCAAAAATCCACACAAAAATATTTATATGTGGGAATACTCTCACTTGTTTCCATAACAGGAATAGTAAATTTTGCCATCTTTTCAACCATTAACCGATCTCGGTACTTCAGCCACAATGTATGCATCCTCATAGCATTGTGTGTCAGACATCGAAAACATGCAGGACATGAGAGAAAAACACTATTTTTTTCACCCTACCATCGATAACGTTCGATTGTGAACATGATTTTGTAGAACTGGTTTTTCTGTACACATTTTCTATGTTAACCATGTGGAATGGGACCAGGGTCACGGTAACATAACGTTGAAAATGCAATCTGAAAACATTAAAAATCATCAAATAATAAACAGCATGTAGATGGGTTGATACTAAACACGTTTCACAAAAGATTGAATCATATTTGCAAGGTGTCTTCAGATACCACTTTTCTGATCGAGTCTATGTGTGGTCCCTGTACAAAGGCATAGCAAGTTCAGTAGCTCAGGTGTACTGCTGCTAACTTTTGGGATTTTTTTTTTTTGATTATCAATTTTGGGTTTTCTTATTTAATTCACTACCACCAAAACCATTTTGCCTGGGAAAGAACTCACTATGGGCCAAATAAATGTGCCGTTAAAAGGATTTGCCCTTCGGAACAGTATTTTGCCTATGGAAAACAGGAACGGTATGGCATGGGTGATTATCCCCAGATACCCATTGCCTATATACAGTTCAACTGTGTAGGCAATAGTGCCAATGCGTCCATTGGAAGAGAGGGATCATGAGACAAATTTGGGCCAAGATGGAGGCTGTAAAACCCTGTAGCACCACATCCTATTGTTGTAAAACGGCAAAGTGGCAATGTTTCGGCGGCATGCATGGTACCCACAGACTGCTGATCTATTTTTCTGAGAAGCCCCCCCCCCCCCCATATTTCAAAATCCCCCTTCGAACAATTGTGAGGGGGGCGTTTTCCCCCCACATTTCGAACCCTAGCGTTAACACTGATTACGATATAACTGATATCTTTGACCTACTTACTGCCTTGTTCCCAGCTATCGCGCTACTTATCACGTAACTTCGCACCCTTCGAGCATCGTTGGTTGAAAGTTTTGCAGCGAAGAGCCGCGATCCGTGGCTCAGCCCCTAATACAATTTTATATTATCGGGCCTAGTCCAAATTTTTTGTTTCGGGCTATTGAAGTTACGAGTTAGAAGGCCCGATGGACAACGTGTTATCATGTAGATATTTCGAGCACTGTTCAGAATTACTTTTTTAATGGCTTAATACACGCTTTGGTCTACTCTTTGCAATCAGAATAACGCTTTCCCAATGATGTATTTTGACTGAAACTATACTTTCAATTTAATGTTGGGAATTTCCTCCGTCACAACAACCATGAAAAAATTCGTTTTTTCTCTCATTCAAGGATATTTTTGGCCCTAAGCCTAATCCTCTCCTCTATAGATCTACCCACATACAGAAAGCAAAAATATGTTTGCTGATTTGATGAAAAGAAAGTATTCTTCCAACACAAACTTTGTCCCGTCCGTTACACTATTGTCCCCGTCCTGTCCCATTTTGCCCATCCGTCACAAATATATTCAGTGTGTCACCTGTTCACTTCTCTTATAAATCATACAGTTTATATCACCAAACAAAGTATTTTTAAACCGCTGGTTTCTAACTTATAGGCCCAATTGAAGTACCCGCAGTGCCAGGTTTGAGACCACCAGGTCAAAACTGTCAAACCCCCAGCCACAAGCAAAAGCACACCTATCTTTTCAGTTACCAAAGAAGTGTTCACATATCCTAGGTTCCACCCCGCCCCATTTTTGTCTGACAGCCCTACTCCGTATAGCCTCCTGGTCACAACACACCACAACTTATTATCCATTAAGAGAACTCTTAGTGTTGGTACATGGGATAAGTGGTGTATGAATGAGGTTCTTAATAGGCCGAACCTATAGGCAATAAATTTTAGGCATAATTGTAATGTACTGTACAATGGATTGCCTAATTGCCTAGAAGTGTGAAAGCCTACAGTTTTTTGAACCGAAGAATTGCTAGTTTCTATTTGGTACAAAGGAGAGGATATTGTATCCAATGGAACATGTCCACCAGGCCATTGGATATGTTAGGTTTATAACTTATGTTCTCAAATAATTGACCTAATTCTGCCACCTCCCTCTTGGTGTAGCTGAAAGAGACATTGTTAGCCATAAATTGAAGGTTCATAGAGCCTAGGCTAAGGGGGTGGGTATCAATTGGGGCATGATTTCAAGATAGAAAAGTCATACATTTTCAGGTCCTATCACAATGTAACCAAATGTTATATCAGAACACTTTTACTACCCTTCTCTGGTTAACACCTTCGTACCTTTCTCCCTTGGAAACTCCCTCAATAATAAACCCCATTTTAAAATTAATTGTCTCCAAATTGGGGGGCTTATTACAGCTCATGGTTTTCGACTCTTTCTTGGTTTGCAGTTCAATGGGTTCCATTGTGGGGACAAATGACCATCCTTTCTATTTTTGCACTTTTCAATGTAACAGAAACTGAAAACCGTAACTGAAAATGTCAAGTCCCGTCTGTACGTTCTGTACAGTCGCATTCCTGATGGATGATTAGAGATTTTTACAATCTCTGATGTTTTATTGGTAGTGAGCCATTGATTTTTCATTATGCCATTGATTCTAATTACTTCCTAATGTAAATTTGATACGGCTTTTTAAAGTCATTAAGGTCGGAGAAAAAAGTGTCAAACAAATGGTCCGTCAGTCACGTACCGTCCCGTCACAAATTTTGCACAATCCCTGTTTACCAGGGTAAGCATTTAATAGCTACCTTTATTTTTTGTGAAGTTCATAGAACAATACGTATTTGCACAGTTGTTCGAAGCAACTTTGAATCAATAACAGATAGGTTTAAGAAAATTATGTTTTTAATAAAAATTGAGTGTTTTTTTGTCCCGGTCCGTCACATTGATTTCAAATTATGAGCATGGAGCCACTGAATAACCCATCCTCATTTATTTTGTTTCTAATTGAAAGTCATGTTTTGTATGCTCCGAGCAGTAAAAATTGTCATTTCACTTCTTTAATAGTTTGGAACAGGCTTTGAAATAAAAAGTAGCTCCAAATGTCCCGTCCGTCACGCGGGAGTTACTGTAGAGTTTATTATCGCTGGTACTCTGAGCGGGCAGGGGTATGGTATTTCCTTCCTGGATCCGCCCCCAAACATTTCCTATTGGAGTTGGGCTGGCACCCCTTTTGGTTCCTTCACCAACCCTTTCTTCCTCTGGCCCTGCAGTACAGAGATGACCAGTGATCCTGTCACGCTGTTTACACTCATTTTCATTTCATGTCAACACATCCTTATAAGTTGAAACCCGAATGAAAGCCATGTGTCTACACCCCCGTATGTTTCCAGCAAAAACATGGCTGTACTGTATCAAGATTACTCAATGACCAAAGCTTCAGCATTACGGCATTAGTGGTCAAATTCTCACTTGGATAAATCATTTTTGACCATGTCACCCAGATTTGTCAAAACTGGTGTGAAGTTCATCTCTTGGAATGTCTCCAGGATTCCAACAAGGTACAGTACTAGGTCCAGTGCTGTCTCTCTATACATTAGTGTCTTCCGACTGTTATAGCATCCATATACAGAATGTTTGCTGATGACTGAATAATCTCACTGGACCATCAATGGCATCAAGGACAGTTACATGTTCAGGCAAGATCTGGATAATTTTTCGCAATGGGTAGACTTGGCAAGATCGATTGAATTTGATAAAAATGCAAGTCAATGAATGTCACCAACAAGAGGCAAGTGGTACCATTCCAATATGTAAGTGGACCGATACTCGCCTTGAACTTGTGAAAGAAGAAGATCCCTATCTGGTAAGTAACCATCAGTTCAAAGCTCTATGGTCAAATCATATAACAATATTAGTGGGTAAAGCTACAAAGATCCTCAATCTGATCAGTAGACAGCTGTATGACTGTGATAGACTAAAACGAAAGACAAGTCTCTGGTTCGTCCCGGTTTGGAATATAGCGCCTCACGTTTAGGGATCAATACAAAGATTGTAAATTAAGAAGCTGGAACTGGTTCAGCGCAAAGCTGCCAGATTTGTTTGCAAGGATCATCGCAGGTCAAACCAGTGTCGTAGGGCTCCCGCAACATCTTGCCTGGCTACTTGCAGGAGAGAGGCGCAATCACGATCAAGCTGTTCTAATTCTATTAACGAAATATTGGGTTACGCGTTTCCCTGCTTTCGTGGATGTAGTTACAGGCCTAATATCGCAACGTTCAGCCATTCAGTAATGGATTAACTATAGACATGTGATTGTTAATACTGACGTCTTCAGGTGGTAATTTTGGCCCAAAACCAATTCCAGATTGGAATGCATCTAGTCTATCACTAGGCGGGAATTAAGTGGTCCTGGGGTGGTTTCGTGATGGTGTAAATCCTTCCTCATCATCTTAAACGTTGACTCTTCAATAAGCTGTGCCTGTTGTGTGCTGTCCCCTATGCAGTGATAACATAGTTGGTGTTTGCAGAGTACCAGACAAGACAAGAAGATTATAACCCTCCATATTTTTTCCACATAACAGGTTGTGCGTTCTTGACATACTGGGAACCGACCAGAGTGTCGGAAGCACTCAAAAGGCCCTTAATGAGAGAAAACATTACCAGGGGTAAGTAAGGTGCTAAGTTGATTACATCTTATTATAATAACCCCCCATTTATCATGCCCTTACCTGGTTGGGGCGCAGAGATGTGTCTGTTTCAAGGTGGAGAACTTACTGCCCATTCTAAAGTGACCTGATTTTGAAAATTTTGATCTCTCTCTGGAAGAATCTGTCTGGTCTGACACTATTTTTCAAAATCCTACCCTGTTGGATGGCAAGGCGGAGGCAACCACAGAAATTACTGCAAAAGAATCTCCAGATGGTCTTCCGTCTGTGGGGAAGTTCAGCCAGCCCAGACTTGGTTCGCCCAATGCAATATATGGTTAGCCAATTACTTGGGCTGCTGTAGAGGTGATATTAGAAAGTTGTCCGCATTTATTCATGGATGATAGACCAGCCAGAGTGTTTATAATTTGTATTATTAGGGTATTAAATAAAAAAGTGAATTCATTACTTCAATCAACTATCTTGAATGTGAATGAGCTGAAAACAGGATGCTTAATTGGCAGGGACTCTGAATGCATAAAATATTAGTCATATGAGTGGTTTTTTTTAGCAATATATTTTCCAAAAATTGGATGCTCTTGCAAATACATTGAGCTGACAGTCCGGTCCCTCAAAACGCTGCTCACAAAAACTGTGCTGCATTAAGCTGACTTGTACTACTGTAGGAAGGCAAATAGGCAACATCAGCGAAAACAGTTTTGTCCTTTGTTTTCCTCGGTATAGGGTCTGTTCACTTTCATGGGGGCCGTAACAAAAATGTTAGTGAACGCCACAAATAAAGGACCATATGGAAACACAGAATGGACACATTATATGAGCATTCCAGTAGTGAGTCCATGCATCGTGCCAGTTGCATTTCACTTTATTCGCCTGTTAATAGGCCTACGTAGTCTGCATTGCATTAATAAGTGTACAACAGCTGATCAGTGGGGATTTCACAAGATTTCTTAGGATTTCCACACTCTGTTTGGGTATGTAGACCCTATTGGCGAATTGACCAAACATGGAAATGTATATTTTGGCCTGCTTTTGATTGACCCACCAAAGCATGAAATGCAGAAAAAATCCTGGAAAATCTTTTACTGATCTGAAAATGAGTAGAAGACCATTTGTCAATGCTAGTACTGTAGGCTACTAGGACTCAGCATGCCACCCAGTTTTGCTGAAAATTACAAAAGTGGGCGATTTTATGACAGGCCAAAGTCTGTTGTCAGTGTTGTTTTGTCAACACTCGATTAATTTTAAAAAAAATGTAATCTGCTGAATTTGCCCTAGCTTGAGAACATTACAGGCACCATGTTACTTGCCATTTTAGCACTAATAGCCGATCATCAGTGCTCCCCACAAATTTATTTCGCTAGTCACTGCATAATAAATACCTCCGCAATTGGCCTATTTTGGATCAAGAGTGCTTTTAGTGAAAATGGGACCAGGCTCCAGTTTGAGAGAGATAGGAGTATGTTTATTTTGCAATATCTATTATTTTTCCACACAGCTCTGGGTGCCAAACACTGCTCACAGGCGCCAAACATAGCTGGCTCCCAGCTAAAATCACCCCTGTTTGGGATTCGCCTGGGAATACTTTGCAGGGATATGTGAAAACTGAGCACTGTTTGAACAAAAAAAATTGTGGAGACCACCACCACGATCTCTTCATGCTTGATATTAAGAACATGTACTCTCTTTGGTTTTTCCCCTCGTTTTATGCCTGACAAGAATTAGCATACTACAGTACTGCATGCTCTGCAACATGGCATATGAAAACAAAATGTTCAACAAGCGGTATCCAGCTGTATCACAACGTGACTTGGAAAGTAGACTATAAATAATGTACCCCAAAGTGATTTATTACCAGGGACTTTTAATAAATGTGGGACCAGCAGGAATGTTTGTTTGGTATTCCCGCCTCGCTCACTTGGCGACAGGGGCACTTTGGCCTAGCTTTTGTATGGCTTGCCTTTTGCGGGCAACACAAGGGGTTATGGTCCCTTCCCTTTTGTTTGTATGACGGGTCCGTACAGTGCGCCCTGCATACCACAGTGATGGGGGTGATCTGTCCCTGGCCGTTGGGATGCCATTTCATGGGAATTTATTCTTGTCGTTGTGATGATGACAGCACCTTGATTTGTGTCCCAGTCATGCCATCCAGAGAGAAATCGGTAGATGCTGTATAGTGTGGTGTATCTTCTACTGTTGATAATCGTTGATATTGTTGATATCGTTGATATTGTTGAGTACTACTAAGAACAGAATGAATCAACCACAGGGAAGCCTAACAAATTATAATTTGCAGATAGTTAGCAATATATTAAAATCTACTATGCATACTCAACTTACCCATATTGCAACATTGCCCCCTAATTTACCACCATCTAGCAACCGTGGCAAATTTGAAAACCCTCATCTGGCCACACCATCCTCCTTCTAAAATCCAGGGTTGTTACATAGTGTAAAAGTCACTACGACTAGGAATTCAGAAGGAGGATGGGTCGTGTGTTTGTCCTTTGTGGCTTCTGCTTGGGTTTCCTGGCATAAATCCAGGTGGCATTTATACGGCTCCAAAAGTACCTACTGTGTGTTACAATGGCAAACTGGTTGAGGAACTCATCGAGTCTATGGCTACTACTGTATGTGCACATACTTAAGGTTCAGTAAATTGAAAATATTAATATTATTGAGGGAACACCTTGGACCGGCCAATTGGCAAGAATCTTCAGGAAATATTCGAATCATAGCTTGCCTCCATGCAACCAGTATTACTGGCAGAAAGTTGGGGATTATTTTTTAATTGGCTTGGGTTAATAGTAATTCATTTGGCTGTCACAGTGCTTGGGCATTTCATGGTCTAAGCTCATCTGTTTTTTTTTTGTAGCTGTCTCTGAGCCACATCCTCCTGACTGCCTCTCATTTTCCCATCCCTTTGGGCTATGTACACTGCATGTCATATCTATCTCTGTCACTCTACCCAGGAGCTTCTAACCCTGGGATTAGATGGATCAGCTTGGCTCCTGTCAGGGATTTGGATTTTTGATTGAGTAGATTATCATCTCTGGTGCCTGCTTGAGGCTGCTTTTGTTGACTCGGCCATTAGTTATAATGGAAGAGTGAATTTTAAGTTGACAAGAGGCAATTTTGGGTTCTTCCTATTGAATAATAATTGGGAAATGTTGATAAATCCACGCTATGCACAATTCCTGAACCCTAACAAAACCGACTTTCTATTCTGGAGACTGAAATCCACCATTACCAGTGGAGTCGATAGTGGAGAGGGACAGTCCCTACCTTTAATTTGCATATTCTGGAGACTAACCAGGTACAAAATGGCGGTGGTGTAGCTGAAGCAGTTAGAGACTGATTGCATTTGCCCTGTGCCTGTGCTTGTTCTGATGTTTTTCTTATATCTTGATGATCTTGCTGTTTCTTTTCATTCTTTCCGTCACCATTATTACTTACTCATCTCTGGTGCCTGGGGGCATGAGTCTGCTTTTGTTGACTCGGCCATTAGTTATACATAAGAGTTAATCTTCAAGTTGACAGAGGCATTTGGGTTCTCCGATTAATTATAAAGTTGGGAAAATTGTTGTTAAATCCACCTATACCATTCCTGAACCCTAACAAACCAACTAATCCTTCTGGAGCCCCGTGAAATCCACCTATTACAGTGGATCATAGTGGATCGGGACAGTCCCTAGTCCCTCCCTATAATTTGCATATATTCTGAGACTAATTCATACAACAGGCAGTGGCGGAGCTGAAGCAGTTTAGAGACAGATTGCATTTGCCCTGTGCCTGGGCTTGTTCTGATGTTTTTATATCTTGATGATGCTGTTTCTTCATGTTTTAGTCAATTGGCCCTTCTACACTCGCCCTCAACTCTTATGTGCAGTGATGATCAATAGTGAGTGCGCATCCTCTGCCCAGTCCCGGGCCAGGTTCTATTTTCAGGGAGCGGATGGTGGCAATTCTATCCATGGTACAATCCTTGGCCAGTCATATTGAATACATTGAGGACAAAAAAGGACCTCGGCTACTGCCATTGTGTACATAACCCTGAGTTCTCATTGGCCCCCTACAGCTTTGATTGAGTGCCTGTTCGGAGCTGCATTTTAAAATGGAAACCCCCCAAATAGGTCCGGATCGATGATCGATTTCTCTCTGTGACAGATAGGTCCCCCCGCTGGTTCCCTCCCCACTTCCAATGCCTAAAACTGCGTCTGATCTACTAAACCCTGTAATAATTACTGAACCTTTCCTCTTTCTGGATGTTTTTACCAGCTTTTGAAGCCTGCACCCAGTCTCAACTTCTTCAATTCTTCTTTCCTCCTCATCAGCTATGGCTTATTTTGGAGAATCATTTGTCGTTACACTTGATGGCCCCATAGGGCACTACAAACCCAGTCTCTTCCTTGGCAGAAATACTATCCTTGCTACCACTCTGCCCCAATTAAGTCTCTGCATCCTCCACGAGTAGTCCTGGATCGGCTGTCAGGTCCCTGTGTCAATCCTGAGCTCTCTGAGCCCGTTCCGTAACCCGAAAACCACCCCAAAGGAGCACCCCAATGATTGGTTAGCACAGACCCTAATGGCCTGTCAGCAGCTCGTCCTCTTAACAGAGCCAAAGGCGTTGCATCCAACGACTCAAATTCGCCCTCGCATACCCTCCATACCAACATGGCAACCCCCTGATGGTAGAAACTATTTACAGCCGCTGAACTCGCATCCAGGCGCAGAGGGGTACCCCCATGTGGTAATAGCTCCAGCCCCCTTGTGTTAACACCATGAGTGATGCGGCTGCAGCGTAGTGTAAAGTAACATTTTAATAGCAGAATTCAGGCATTTCTCAGTATGCGGTTTGTTGGGTTGTTTCGACGACTGGCAGATATTTTTATTAGCCGAGACTACTTCGACGTTTGAGTGGCTTTCATTAGTGCAAAATCCACTGTGTTAATTTAAGGTCTACTACGGTATAATGCCCAACATCAGTAACTGCCTAACAAATTTATTTCAATTTATTTATTATTACTATGTGTAAATGGTGAAAACTATTGGAATCATTTTTCAGAATTTAGGATTCTACATTTCGATGATAGACCCATAATACATGAATGATGATAATAATAACTGACCTTTCTATAGCGCAAGTATCCAGGGCCAAGACAATGTTCAAATGCGCTCCCTGGATAATCCATGAACACTACAAAACAACAAAAAAATTAGGGAAGATATTTCCTTAACAAAATTAATTTAAGTATGTGATTGGTACCTGTCAACATTTGTGTAGCTTTATTTATTGATTAGTCTTACTTTGGATTCTGATTTAGTGGGACACCATTTGCAGATGGTTGGTCCTTTACTAACTTGCGGGAGAATCCTCCAATGCCACTTGTACCAAGCCCTAAAACCCTAATAGCCCAAAGCCCCAAATGGGTGTCCCTATGGCAATGCTTCCACCATTCCATGGATCCCCTCCTGGACAATTATGTCAGCCCTGATGCAGGAGATTTTAATCTGATGTGAGATAATTGCTGCTCCGCAAAGCCTTTGATTGTGCTTGTTTTTGCTGGGCTGTCGTGGTCAGATTGCCACTTCAGGCATAAGATAGAGCAACAAGGGGTTTTTGGAGAATTACCCTCTCACTATGACGGTATGCAATTTCATGCATACCAAAACTCCCATCTTGAGAGGGAGGGTATTGGTGCAGAAACAGCAGCCCCAGAGGTCCATTTTCAGCCATGGGTGAGCAGCCCCATGAAGCACTCACATGTCTCTGACCCTGACCTCGTCTGTTGGAGTGAATTTATTTTACTTACTGTGTTAGGAGCTTGAAACGGTTGTCTTGACAGTGATCACCTGGAGTCCTAGTCTGAAATCATTGCTCTGGACGTTTTAGGATATAGCATGAGACTACATTCTTGCCACAAGAGGTCATCATAAGTGTGCTTCCTCTGCCCGCCCCCCCCCAACTACAGTACATTTTGGTGACTAACAAACCTTATCTGTTTGGCATCATCTACCCTAAGGCAGTCCCAATCCATTGCAATAAGTTACTTCTTCATTTTCTTATTTTTACTACCCAACACGTTAATTTAGGAGGCAATAATATTTTAGTAATGCTTGCTGTCTTTGGTGACCTATGGCTCTACTATTATCCCTGAGATACTCAGAGCCCTTAATCTCTAACAGGCATTTCTCCTATTAAAAATTCCACAGTGAAGTCCACATGCCACAGCGTGAGTTTCTTTTTATCTGCTGTCTGCTATAAAAAGAAGTTACTGACTATCCATCGTGAATCAGATCCCGCAAATTGTATTTATGTCCTTGTCGCCATATATTTCCGAGTGCCTACTGGTTGAAACTCCAGGACAATTGGGGTAGGATTTGAATTTATCTGCAAAATTTTTTTGACGTAAGACACTGCTGGTCACTACGTGGCGGAACAAACACCACCACAATTAGTATCATATGTAGCTTTACAACATTTTTGCATATTGCGCAGCCCCTCTCTACTCGAAAAACATTTTCCTAATCTAGGAGAACGCTCCCATATAGAAAGCGCCAATACAATACGTGTGTCTGTTTCTGTAAATTTCAAATTTTCAATACGCCACCTTGAAAAATCCTCCTTTTGCGTGGTGCTTCATAAGTCGTCATCCCGTATGTTCAATGGCATTTATAAGAATTCATTTTGCACTAATAGCAATGGAGTACAGGCCTCCACGAGATCAATCAAGCTGCTGATTGCAATCTAAAATTAGGCAATGTTTGTTGATCACGTGAAAGAAAAACTTCATTGTTAATTAAAGGCTGGGACGCTATGACACTGCTGCAACATAATTGTCATAGTGTCCTGCATGTTTTCACATCTGGGGATTTCTCTGGAGACTAGAACATTTTAAGTATGACCTCTGGACCATTTGAATTGCCAATGCTCACAATCTTGAATCTCCAATAACCTTCACTGAGTACGGTGTGTTATCCTGAGAGTCTGGCCATCGATTTTTTTTTTGTATGAACCTTTCACCACTCCCCCACCCATTCACCCCCTTCACCCCCTCACTCAAAATGTTAGTAACATAGCATAGGTCCAAAACGTACATTAGGGCATGCCCTACACCATTCAATACCAGTTAATTGCACTTTTCAATGTAACTAAATGCCTGTCTACGGAATAGAACAACTATGCCTGACATCATTATGTCAACTCTTTTAGGTTGAAATTACTGGCAACTGAAGAAACTGAGCCATCAAGTGTCTATTACTATACAACCCATTGTTGTGTCATTAGCCCATTTTCCCCTGCAGTTTGCTCCCCAAAAAAAACATCCCACTGCTACTGTACAAGGGCAGGGGTTTGTGACAGGTCCTTTGGTTGGCCTTCTCCACAAGGGTGAAATTCTTTGTTTGTGTCATGGATTTGGGAACAAAGCCCAGTGGGCTTGCACTTACCAATACCGCTGAGAGCCGGTGCTTGGTTTGTGCTGGTCACCCTGGCATGGACAACAATATTTTGTTAAAGTCACGTCTTTTTCTTTTGGTGGTCCAATTTGTCAGGGCTTTATTGGCCTGATGATGAAGAGTGAAAGTAATCCTGGGTGTAGGCTTCTTACAGCCATGGTCATAACCTTTGTGCATTGTTTGTTGTGCATGCATGAAGGTACTCATCAATCTGAAAGATGTTTGCTTTGGTCAGGGCTGTGTGCTAGGAGACTGGGATGAGTGGCAGTTTTTTTGACTGTCAGTATGAGAAAATGAGAGAAACGATGAAAGTTGTCCAATCAGTACTTCACTTGAGAATCTGTATTCATGTTGTAGGCTGCTACATCATTGTGTCATTTATTAATGTATTTGTGTAACAAGCTGGGCAATTGCCCAGTTAACTATGTGTGCTTTTGTGTGTTTGGTAGGTGATCCCTGTTGTTTCAGGCTTAGGTCAAGTCATTGTCTATTGTAGACTTGATGAACTTTGTCTACAAAGCTTATACAAGGTTAGGTTGATTGGATTGAACAATCTTTTGCTAGTGTTGTGGGGTCTGGCAAGAGGTCACCTACATCTGTATAGTGTAAGGACAGCAAGTCTGTGAACCATGAACAATATGTTCATTCAGGTCTCAATTTCCAATTTTGTGTGAACTTCATTGATGAAATGAGAGGGCCCTTGATGGGTGCAAAGAAGACAAGACCCAGGTGTATGGAAATCAGAAAGTGAACACAAAAATATCACAGAGTCTAACCCTTGTATATATTCCCCTGTAAGCACAATTGTAAAACACAGTGATCTTTTTGGCGCATGTGTCGTACAACTCCAGGAAATGACACACTCTCTGTCACAAGACTGACATATACAAGCCTAAAATGATGCACTGGAATAAAAAATAGACGTACCATTTATTGAAATATGTTTTTGGACCTAAAGGGAATGTGAATGATGCACCTAAATTTTGTTGGTGAGAAATATCTGGTGGAAAGCGATGGTACCCAAATTAGGTCATTGATATGGTTGGTAAATGACTGAAATGATACACAGCCCAGGGGTGGGGGGGCTGATTGTGGGGAATATCACCTGCATTAACGGTATCATTTGATTTGTGTGGTTTTGATCCCATGAGAGAGCCGTAGCCAGAGTTCTTTTTTTGGGAGGGGGGGGGGAGACAACATGGGTTAGGACTTCTTAGCTCCACCATCCTGGGGAGGGAGGGGGCTTGTCCCCTCTCCCCTCATCCCATGCGAAATTTGGTAGAATTAAAAGGGCCAAGATGAAGATAATGGTAGACTTTTGGTGACATTAATGGAGGACACATATGGCTCCAGAATACCTTTGTGCTCCATTTTGTTTTTAAATATAATTTCAACCGAAGAGAATGGGGGGGGGTATGTTTGCCATGGAGCTAGTGCCAGCCCTGAGTATCTATTTATAGGTGATGGGTTCTCACTCGGTCACTCGCTGTGCTTGCATGATCCTCCTTATATTCAGAGCCATTTTACATTATAATGATGGGAGGGGGGGAGTGGCATAGTTGTTGATATTAAAGATGGATTGTCATCAATTAAAATAAATCTTGATGGATAAACAAATATGCACCAGTAATTTAGATAAAATTGAAACGAAATAGTATATTTCACACATTTTTCCGTCCGAATAAAATTGATATAATAATATTGAAATAATGTGACATACCGAGTTGTGCTGCACTCGATATTTTGTCATGACGTCTTGCGAAATTCGCTGTCGCTTGTTCCCTGGCACGCTACCAGACGACAATCCATCTTTAATTTCCCTTTGACGGCATACAGGGCATCCAAAACAAGTCCAAATGATTGCTTTTCTATGGAATGGAGGCAATACATCTTCAGTGAGCAATTCTAATCAAGGTGAATATGAGGCAGTCACGGCCAGTAAAGCTGAGAGTGCTGCTGACCAGATGTTTACATACAGGTATGGTAACTTTGTCAAACCCCAAAAGAGCTTTACTGCTAAAAAAAAAAAAAAAAAGGGTATGAGCTGAATTCCTGCAATTCATTTAGAAAAATTGTGATTTGTCTGCTGTGAAACTGAAGGCAACAAATTACGGTGTTGGGGGTTACAAGAATATCATTACAACCCTGGTTGGCAGTTGACTTTCCCAATCATCTCACCTCAAGAACTATTGCAGTTCATAAAAAAGATATGGTTATCAGACCTTGCACATGTCAATTTGGAAATTCCTATGTAAAGTTTGGCTGCTTGTGCAACGATGAGATCATTTCCAAATTACCGTTGCAATGAGATTATAATATAATAATAATAATTGCATCTGCTGCAATGCTTTATATAGCGATTTCCGATGTCATAGACGTTCTCAAAGCGCTTACGATATTACCTACCCTGATCACAGGAATTGGAGTGATGCTCTCTGACAATCCAGAGCAGTTGCTGTCATTGTAGTACCAGTTTTTATTCAAATTCCTCACAGATCCCCAATTAACACTGGTTGGGGTGAGGCCATGGGACCCAGTGCCTGCCCAGGTACAACATGGAAAAAGTTTATTAGGATTCGACTCACTACCTTTCGATCACCAGCTCCTGGCTCTACCAACTGAGCTAATCTGATCCCTGATGAGTAAGGCTTCCTTGCCCAAACAGTGTTCCGTACAATCCCCTGACAAAATAACCCATCCTAACTGCAAACAACTTGACAAATATCCCCCATACTCATTAGGTTGGTCAAAAAAGTAATCATGAGAGGATGCCGTGTTTCTCTGAGTGGTGGATGAGAGGAAATTCTTGTCTAAAACCCCTGGACTGCAAATAGCGTGAAGGCCTTTGCAACCTGGAATTTTTTTGGGCATCCACTTCAACCCTGTTTGGTTCCTTCTGGTTGGAAGCAGCATATGGTTAGCTATTTATATTATTGCTCTGTCTATGTATCGTTGACTCAGTGGATACCCTTGTGCAGATTGTCTCCCTCTCTGTTAAACCCTCCTACTTGACAAATATAATTGTTAATTATCAGGCGGGGCCAAACAACGCCACGCTTAAGCATCCATATAGGATGCTGTCAGTGTTTACATAACACCTGTCCCGGCATATGAAACACCCCCAAGAGAAATTATTGGAACAGGGAATGCTGACACTCTTTGAGAGTTACTGGGGGATACTCGAGACTTGGGAGAGATGAATGTAGCAGGTATCTCTGTATTTCCTGGAGCATATTTTTCAATTACTGGATGTGGTCGATGTCTGAAGATGTCCATAAGAAGATGAGATTTAATATTTAACTGCTCCTTCTGCTCTCAAGGCTGCTGTTGTCAGGGTTGAACCGGTGTATATAAGAACTTTATTTTTATTATACTGCTCTAATTAATGTGTTACATTGCTGTTATTATTGAATGTTGATTATAGAGGTATAAAGTGGCACTAGGGGATGGATATTTTAGGTGGAAATATGGGTGGGTTTCTAAGTGGGGAAAATGCTTGCACAATGACAATGCCGATTGAAGTATGCCCTTCAGTTGGATGTGTAAAATTAATCTTTGTTCATCGGCCTGAAATCTGGTAGCGATGGGAATCTGCCAAATTTCCATTCTAATGACACTTGTCTCAATCGAAGCACATCTGTGTTTGTGTCTTGATTTCTCTGTCCCGATAGTAGCATAGTGAGCATCGGGCTGCGGTATAGAACAAAATTTTGGTCATCTCTGGCAAGTGGATGATCGGGAGATCTTGCCCTGATTTCAAGTACTAGTTCTAAATAACTGCACTGCTATTGCACTTCTATTAGAGAGAATACAGTACTGGCTGTATAAATTGTAAACTTGTATAAATACTGAGCTTGTATTTGTGCAGCTAAGCAGCTTTGTAGCCTGCAAGGTTGCTTTATTACCTTAATTCACTGATATGCTCCCCATGGTCATTAGTGTATCTGGCAGGGTCAGGAGGAGCTCCATCCTCCCCGGGAGCCTTACCGTGAAATATAGTTGGCAAAGGTGGCAAATTAAGTAGAGGGGATTTTAAAGACACAGAGACAGTGGTTACAAAAGATAATGTGGCTGCTGCGCGCGGCAAATTCTCAATGCCTGAACCCCTGCACCTCGTCAGAGTGCACACTGCAAGCCCTAAATAAAAAAGGTTAGTCAAAATGTGCCATTTAAGTAATTTAATAAATTGGGAATTGCCAACGAGAAGTATAGCTTCACCCACTCTCCCCCCCCCCCCATCCCTGACGATGACCCAAGATAAGTGCACTGCCCCTTGCCCCTAGATTGAGGGGACCACCACTCTGTAAGGGCAGTGTACATCATACCTAGTGTCCAAAAATGTCTTATAATTTCTCAGAAGTGAATTGAAATCAAGCTCAGGAAAGATTTTTGGCATTGAACTGTCTATAACGTTTCCTATTTGTTTCCTCCTCTCTCTCCATTCACAGCTGAACAGAGCATCACAAGTAAAACCAGCTGACAGTGAAAGTAAGACTTTCTCATCAATATTTTTGTTTAATTCTCACAAAGATCTTTCATATTTGCTGTTGAACATGGTAACTGTAGAAGACATGTCTTTTCTTCTTTCTTCTGTCAATCTGAGGTGACTCCTGGTGCACTCCCAAAACCTACATTTTTCATTCTCCTAAGCCCCATAGTACTCGGTCTACAATTTTTATCTTAAATTCTTGCTGTCGCGCGAACCTCAAGATTTGTCAGGTCTTCATATGTATCATACTTTGCGCAGGCCATGTGGGCCTAGTAACTCAATATGTGGCGAAGTGGACAAACTTTGAAGGCTGAAGCTGCAGCTTGTAGTTTTCTTTCTTTGAAGTAGGCCCCCAAGCCTACATAATTTATGGGCCCATTCACATGCCAGTTAAAACAGAGAAGACACAAGGCGAACTCATAAAATGAAAGCTTTCAGATAAATGTATGCACAGAGCCCTATGAAATTGTTTTTTGATGTGCAACAAGTCATGTTTTTCTTCTTGACTCATTATTTTGTGACTTGTGTGACAATATGATTCTGTCATCTTTCTTGAGACAACCCCCTGAACTGCCTGACTCAATTTTCCAAGGCCATCAGCATCTGTTAATATTTCAAGGAGTCACCAATACCCCTATGACATACTTTACAGTTGACAATGGAAGAATTAACGTTAGAATCACAGAAAAAAACCCTTGGTGTATTAATATTACTCCTCACTCCCCATTGGTGCTATCCTAGGAAGCAGGCCCCCTTCACTTTATGGAGTTCCATTGTAGTTCTTCTTGTAGTTCTCACACACAGAAGTTTTGTAACAGGTATTTCACTGGGGAGGAGGGGTGAAAATACGAATGCCCTGTGAACAAGGTTTTTTGAAACCTGACATTTTCTCTCAATCATGTTAAATTCTCCCAGATCACACAGGCACATTAGAAAGTCACTGTGATGATGGGGTATTGGTGAAGCCATTTTTTGCACTGCAGAACTCAGCCCTCCGTGCCAATAATAATCATCTACATTTTCTCACTAATAATCATCCACATTTTTCACTATGTGAAATCATGTATTTGTTCCCTGTGAGTGTCACATTTTTGGGAGTTGTAGAGGGGAACCAGCCCCTGGACCCCATCTCCACTCATTCCCCTAGTCACTCCTCTTCGGGTTTGGCGAATGAAATGCTGCCTTTGCACCCAGAAGAATCCCATCTTTTTCCCTACATCCACCTCCCCAAGAGCATTTTCGTCTTATTCAACTTCATTTCCCTTGACATGGTCATAAGCTTTGCCCATTTATGTTTATTCTACAGCTTAATTCTGTGCTATGGTATAGTGGTTCTGTCTATAGAACCTTTTAGGCCATGCAACCGTATCAAGCTCCATCGTGCAATAAGCCTTGCTGCTGATCAATATTTCATTACACTCGGCGGAGTCGTCCTTTCTTGGCCACCCCAATCCTATCTTGAGTCATCGTACGATGACATATTGTGCCGCCGTTAACGAGCCTTTCGCTGCTGGCTCATTCGCCCCAATTATGGCCATTCGTGATTCATCTTCCCCTGATGGGATCTGTCAGGTGGCTACTGTTGGGCTCCTTGTAACCCCTTACAGCATGTGTTACTCCATCAAGATTGGACCTGTACCACAAATGACCCTTTCTCCACGTACAGGTCTATAATATTCATACGCACAATACTACTTATCCATCTACATCTGAGCATGCAAACTCCCATACAACTAACACGCATTACCCATGAGCTTGTATATGTCTCTCTTCTGCTCGATCACACATAATTACTGTTGCCATGGAAACCGTTTCTTGCGCTCCATCTGTACTTACTGCAGACGATAGCCGGTCCCATGGTAATTACGTTCGGTATCAGCAAGTGGCATACGTGGATAGGTTGCTATTGTGTAGTTCACCGATACTCACTCGTCGCCGTACATACGGCATCCAAAATAGATGCAGCATACATGTTTACCCAGGCAGGTGCTATGAATGCATTCGTTCTAAACTACGATCAATTTCAGGGAGTCATACGAGGGTGGCATTTTGTTGAAAATTTGATAAAGTTAAGGGAGTTGGGGAAAATTGATTCATAGTTCTTTTCATTGTCAGTGTAGTGTATAATGTTGGATTGTTGAATGTGAGACAGCTAGAAATTGGAGAACTTTTGAAACGTGTTATACACATCATCTTGAATCAAGGTCACATAGTCTTATTATATTTAGCACTGCTCTGTATCTTGGGTGGAATGCTTTGACTTAGGCAGCTGCTCAATTGCCTGCTTAATCAGTCATACGGATCCCAATGATCATGAGACCAACACGATGCACACATGTCCAGTGTCGTCGGGTTACTGTGTGAACTTAAAATTCGAATGGAAGCTCATTCCCCTAATACCCCCCGGACAAAATTGTTTGTTTGCTGTGCTCTAAAAAAGAAGTACAAATGGCCCAAAACCACTATTTCATCAAAATCTGACAACTTAATATTGAGCCTTGATTTTGATATATATGGTGCTATATTTATGCAATGCATTGGTAATTGGGTAGAATCGCTTTGGTTTTCTAATGTTTCTAAGTACAGTATACAGCATGACAAAGGGTCACATTTGAAAATGAAGTAAAGAATTCCACAAGTGGCAACCCAACTTATTGTTTGGGATTGGGTTGGGTCAGGAAGTAGGCTCCATGTCTCTCATGATAAGATCATACTTCTCTGCCCAGGAGTCAAATCCAAAAATGTGACTCTAAATATCTGAGAAGGGCAGGCCCTGTAGCACACTCATTGCCAAAGTGAATAGAGCATTGGAAGTGTTGATAGGGAAAAATTTGTTCCATTAGGTTGCTTCATTCAGTATTAGGTCACGATTAATCACGACATTTACAATACTGTGAACACCACATTGCATGACTAATACACAGCTCATCTTCTTCCATTGGCAAGATTTCAAGCTCATTAGACTACTGCAGGGAAATTGACTAATATCCCACGTACAGCTTACGCGCTCCTTTCAAAAAACAGTCTAATGTCCATTCAGATTGCAGCACTAGCTCAGTTATTCACTTATTCCGGTGATTTGCATCTCCTGCTGTCAGTCCTCATTGCGCGAGATTTTTTTTTCGACAGCCCTCTCAGCCAAATCACATACCATGCCTAGCATTCCTTCATGATGCAGTCGATATAACTAGTCCAGAAGCCTCCCTGCAATAAATTGTGAATTAATGACGCTGTTTTACTGCGACTCTGTGCATGCTCGCATGAAGGTCAGCTTTGGGAGATTTGCAGTTAATGAAGCCATGAAAAAAGGGAAGAAACTGAGCGCTGATGAAATGAAAAGGCTTACGACATCCTCATTAATGGACCGTATTGTGGGCTTCTGTACTGAGGACAAAACAATATGGATAGTAGGCTGATGTATCTGACAAGGGTTTCTTTAGCGTGAATTAGGATTCACTCAAAGCAGGTGGAGGGTTGATGCATATATGTATATTCTGGTAAAGAACTGATTGTGAGGAAAAAATACTTTGTCTTTCTGGATATAAAATGAGGGGGCTTCAGATGTTGGGGAGCAGCCTTGGCTTCGACCGTTATAGTAGTGAATCAAAATGACAAAGGGTCAGTTGAGGAAGTTGAGGGCTTCATCATATTAGGTATAGGTAATGATATGTGGTTGGGAGAAGGCCTAATTGTCCGCAACAGACAATTATGAACCATGTACAAGAGATTTCAGCCTGGAAAGAAATTCTTCATAAATGTGAAACATATCCTTGTATATTACAAATGAATGAAAAATTGGTCCATATAATAGAGCTGATACCAATAGGGAAGTTTGAATTTTATGGGGTATTTTTTTCATTGCACCATGGCCTTGTGTATTTCATTCTCATTTTTTCGGACCGCAACAACTCACGTTTTGTTATCATTCCAATTTTTCAGAGGACCGTAAAATTTTTGTGGGTATGCTGGCCAAGCATCAGACTGAGGAGGATGTCAAGGCAATCTTCACCCGATTCGGGAAAATTGAGGAATGTACGGTACTCAGAGACGCAGAGAACGTCAGCAAAGGTATTGTTGTGGGCATGAGGCACACCCGGGGGGAGGGGGGGGGGGAGATGAATGGTGGATTTTTCAGGATAACTAGCTCCAATTCATGCAGGAGGTATAATCTGTCATAAATAATAATGATCATTATGAAGGATGAAGGAATTGGATATATTTTGTCCTGTATTTTGCTTGACCTCGTGGTAAAATTATTTTTTTCACTTCCACTTGCCTTCCATGTTGGTACAGCATGCTGCCATGAGACTGGTAGGCATATTCATGTAGCCTGCCCTGGCTGGCAGATTTGGGTCATGTGTGTTGCAATTTTTTTTCTTCAAATCTTGGACAGATCACCTGCGGCAAAAGCTCACCTCGAGCAGACGACGTATACCACATTAGATGAGGAAACCCGTGGTATAGTCATCCCTAAATTGAATTACTCTCACCGTATTAGGTATTTCTGCGCGAGAGCCGTATGAGGCAATATGTTTTAGATGCGGGCACTATAATGTTGTTCTCTCCAATAATCCTACAGTAAGGGAAGGAATCCAATTCCTGGCCCAGTCCACCATATCTGCTTCTTAAATTGGATTGTGAAAACTGCCTGTGGCCCTTATAGTTCTTTTTCACCTGCAACGTCTGAAGAATGCATTTGATTTGATTTTCCGAAAGAAGGGGAATGGAATACAAGTGTATGTCTTATTTGCCCCTGCAAAATGTTCAATACAATACTTCAAATGAGCCTGCAGAGTATCAATATTAGTACAGGGTCAACTGCTATTAGACCTTACTGGCAAAAGAGGCAGATTTGACCCATTTTTAGGAACATTTGGTCCAATCATCTTAAACAGTGGCATACCCAGCCATATATTCTGGGAGGAAGGGTTATGATGTATGTGGCAGTGTTCAGTGGGTTTTTTCTTAGGGGGGGTCTGAGATTGTAGCCACCTCACCATTCCAAAGAATCTCAAAAAATATGAAAAATGGCCACTCATCGATAATATTACTGTGCTTTCTGTGACGGTAGCCACTACTTGAAAGGAAGTCGGTGAACACATAGATATGAATGTAGAAGATACAGTGATGCAGCAAACATCCGCAGTATGAAATCCTGCATGCCCCCATGTTGTCCTATGGCGAGGCTTGTGGAGTCCAATTTTACCCGATCCCCCTGACGAGCTCATCTCGCAACTTCTGCATGAGGTTCTCTCCTGGGTAAGGATGTACATTATGCATATGTGCTACCCGCCTCAGGAGACTGCCACGGCATATTCAACCAATGTGAATTGAGCGCTGTTGCAGATGCGCTAATGTCATGGCTGATGAAGGGCATTCAGTTTTTATTTACGGTGGGCATTAGTCGAGCAGATCCAAGGATTTCGGTTTCAATCCCTGCAGTCACTGACAGATCTGCAGGCAATGCTCCCCGGAACGGCGCTGGAGATATTGATTCTCTTGGCAGTGAAGATTAAAACTCTCCACCTCCCCTTTATTGCATTTCAGGAGTAAAATTAATACTTCTTTCTTCAATTCTTTCATCACCATGAGCAAGCATCATAGAATATGTCTTTGCTCCTTGATCAGTTTTACTCTTGTCCTGCCAAGCCTCCATATTCCTGTTACAAGCCAAAGTGAAAAATGTTTGCACAGAATTCTGTGGTACACAATGCAGTGACCATGTTAAGGGGATATGCTATGAAAAATTGGGGAGTAGTCAGGCCAACACTTGGTGATCAGTGGATTTTTGAGGTGACCTGGTACTGTCACTGTATGTTAAATTTATTAATCACCACACTACACATTGGTTAATCTGAGACTTTTAGAAGAGATTATATCAAAATGTAAACACAATATAAAGGCCCATTACTCTCCTATAAACCAGTTATTACAGATCTTTACAATGACTGCAATTACTTTTGTTGCGCATTCCTCAAATTATACATTTAAAAAGGTTCACATCCACCTCCCTTTCTATATGCAATCTCATTAGTGTTATCCATTCATTATTGCATTTCCCCTTTTTTATATTGCAGGGGAAACTGCTGAACGCTGTTTGGGTGATTAAGCCACTCTGTATAATTACCTTGGGAGGTCCACTCTTTCTGTTGGTGTTGTGATCCCTGGTGGAGGCACTGTGCTGAGGCAGCCCTCGTACAATTAGCAATGGTGTAGTATAAGCATAGTCAGGATAGGGTTTGGACACATTTCTTATCTGGTTTGACCTTTGTCAATCTTAAGGTGTATTTAGGAATGTAATCTGGACTGTTTTTGTTCGAACTGATACAGACTGAAATTTGTTTGGAAATGCTTTAAGATGCCAATTGAAAAATAGTGAAGTTCAGTTTTAGTTAGGATTGAATGCCGTTCTCCAGCTATTGTGGGCCTTTGTGCCTACCGAGAGTATGGCCGAGGAACAAATGATAATGCTGCGTTTTCATTCTGAATTAAGAAACTTGGGCCTACATAGGGTCAAATGCAATTTGGGGAAATCTCATATTGATCATACCCCCATAGCTTTTTTCTTTTCAAACTACCATAAAAAGGCTATGGTAACTACACAGAGGCATTAAAACGTACGCCTAATTTGGTTTTTAGAAGAATTTTCAATAGTGGATTATTTCGAGGCAATAATTGGGAGATTTCGAAACGTACCTTGTCTCCTATCCGAGCGTAATGTACTTGTTTAGCAATACTCCAATCAATCATGATCAATGTCCCTAATAAAATCATGCCACTTGGTTTATATTTACTTAGTTCGTGAGCTTCTAAATGCTTTTAAATGAATATGACAATTATGACTCCTATTTCTCGACTCATATTCCGAAAGTTTGTGTTCATTTTTTTGGTATTTTTTCAGGTTGTGCCTTTGTGAAGTTCAGTGCCAAGAAGGAGGCCCAGGCAGCGATCCAGAGCTTCACCCCTACCAGTAAGTCTGTCTTGTGACATTCCCTATGGATACCCTATCATAGGGTTGCTACAACTGCATTGGGCTTTTGTGCACATCTCATCCAGATGAATCATATGGCCACTTGCTATAAGAGCTCCCAAGCCCCCCCCCCCCCAGCTTTCAGAAGGGGCCCAGAGACATACTTTATTGTTCACACCAAATTGCTCATTCTTCTTTGACCCCCCCCCCCCATCCTATCCTCCCACCCCAACCTTCATATTGTTGTCCTCTGTAGGTATGAGAGGGGAATACAGGGGAGACGATGTGATGGTATGTATTGCCATTGAGCGCATTGTAGTACCACAGATTGTCAGTTTAATAGCAAGTTTGGTGTCGTGCCAAGGTGACATTCTCTTCAATATTTATCTATGAATGTGTATATCATTGTTATATTGGGCCTATACCCTGATAAGCCTTCTGGAGTTTTTGCTGCACCGATGTGGTGTGAAGAAACCCAAAGGATTTGTAAATATTTCTGGAAATATGTAGTATGTTGAATGATGAATATTTTCGTAAAATAAACAGGGACATCTTACCAATATTTGATTGTTCACCATTCATTTCAGATGGATGTTGTCCCATTCATGACTGTTTTTCTCCCCCAAAGTTGTTACTTGGCTCAACCATTGTAATCCTGTATGGGACACTGAACCAGCAATCAGTGCACACATGGAGAACTGTTCGGAACTGGCCAAACCCCTTGCCATTGGGAGTGGTAAATTTCTGATGTCTCCATTTTCTCCTCTCTTCCTTCCTCCCCCCATCGGTCACACCTGACCCCCCGCCAAGCTCATGACCTGAAGCCGGCCAGCTACGGTCGCCAAGGTACCCTATGTGTTGATAGGTGATGACATGGTGGTGGTTGTTCTCGTGTACAGACATACTGGTTCTTATTATAGTGGGGATTAGAGCTGCTAGCTGTTGTTTTCTCACACCCCAGTGCGGATGAGGGGGAGTGGAAGCAATAGTTTGATTATGAAGGTTCAGTCATTCTTTGAAACTGAGGTAAGAACAAGGAAATGAGAGAAGAGATTATCATCCTTCTGCCACATACTCCTTCCCTTCAATCATCCAAATTGTGCTCCACTTGAGCCACCACTTTGAAACCATCTGCACTGAGGGTAGGTTTGCCGGATAGAAAGCTCTAACACAAGAAAAACAATCTGCACATGTTGTCGTCGTGATTTTGAGTCATGGAGTTCTGTTATTTCACTACTCCAGTGAATATATATATATTCATCGTTAACCACCTCGGGCGGTTCGATAGGCAGGTTCGAGTGTTCCAATGTATCGAGCATTGATTTTGGGTGTGTCGTAACTATTTATTGGAGATTTACGGGCAGAGTTTGCTTGGATTATATTTGCTTTGATTCATAGAGCCGCCGGCCCTATCGGATGTAAATGGTCAACTCTTCTGCAGACGGAACCAAACCCATATTGCCAGGTTTGTGGGCATTGATTTGACTTTGAGGAAGTGAGGTGGGTTAAGAGTTGCAATTGCAAGAAATGTAACCAATCTAAAATTATGCTGTAATCAAATAGTGATGGGAGTACATTCAAGCCCAAATCTCATGGTTTGCAGCCTCGATTATTGAGCATTGGATGAGGAAAAAGCCCCCCATCACCATGTTATACTAAAACGCAAATTCATACGTGAGAATATTTGTTTAAATCTTCAGTGGACTCCCCCCTTCTGGGGTTTGTGTGTAGCGTCCTGGTGATAGATCCTAGGTGTACAGCGACACATTCAGAAAAACAAAGAAATGGCTGTTGTCTCAATATTGGCATACATGATCTTTGCAACAATCTCTGCACCAGATTGCTCCTGAATTTTGGAACTGGCGAAGTGGCCTTTGCATGCTATTTGCAAATACAATATGACGTCTCCTCTCTCTGCTGGCCTGTCGAAGCCGTCTTCGCATGTTGTTATGCAGAACAAGTCAATCGGAGAGACATAGAACATTTTTGTAATGTCATGAGGCTTTCATAACGTAGAGTGGGGTGGGGGGAAGAAATTTGGTCATGGCAATTAATTCTGTGCCCATGCTGCTGTCGGCATATTTCCAGGGTGCGGAAATTGCCAGATTATGCCGAATCGTTGGAGAGGTCGACATGATCGTTTCCATAGGTTCAGCGTAAGAGCTGCATGGTAGAGAAATTAAAACTGGAGGGCACTCGGAGTACAGAACAGATGTCTATGTTTTCATTTGAGGAAATCTGGATCCGCATCGGCGATGCATGCATGGGCAAGTTGGGAGGGCAGGCTGTTGAAGTGTTATTGAAAAAAATGAAAAAATGTGTACAGCCTGCAGATACAGCCATGCAGATTTGCTTTCTGGTAACTGCAGGAGTGCTACATAGCCAGTTAAAGCCACTCGGTTGACGAGCTAAGGCTCGGATTCCATAGTGCGTATGCGTACGTGGAAAATCGCAAATTTACGTGAACTGAGCGGGGGCTAGTGTTTGAATGTGGTCTATTTAGTTGCAAAGATAGATATGGTTCTGCAGAAGCCCCCAAAAACATAAATAAAGGCAAACCGACGCTGAAAAGGCGAAATGATCACATTCATCAACTGGTTATGCCGATGCGTATCACCGCGAATAATGAAATTATATGGAATTCTTCCTGAAAAGCAAGCAAGGACAAATTCATGGGCTGCGGCATTTTTATGGTCTTTTCGCATAACCTCAGAGTTGTTTTCTCTTCGGAAACAGCGTTAGTTTTGTAAATATGTGATTTTCACATCCAGCCCGGATACGCAACGCATCTATGGAATCCCGGCCTAAATTCTATGGAGATAAGCAACAGTAGTCTGGGCCAATAAATTCCCTCCATGGTGTAAAGTAGGTAACGTAACAATGACGTTTAGATGCTCCTATATACTACTGTAGTGTGCATATTAAGTGTGTAGTGTTAGTGATATGACCCCCTTAGGGTGTCAATAGTTCAATGGTATCAACAGATGCTGGAAGCGGAGGGGGGTCATGGTCGTGTCCACTTCCCTACCCTATCTCCTCAGCACCACCTCTTATGGCACTATAAACAATTTTTCACAGGTTTGTGCAAGACCGCCTATGACATGTATGCAGACTTACTATATCTGCCTAATTAAAAACAACAAACTTGCAAAACCTCATTTCTGGAAGGAAGATCTGTGCCCATAAAGTTGTGCATTATGTTGGAATAGTTGTAGGTCTTTCTGAAATGCAGTTGACCAAGGATTTAACAATAATCAAATGACCTAGGTAATGAACAGATTCGATCATGTGAACATTGTATTCTCTTGTACCCAGTACTGATGTTCTCTGTGTGTGTGTGTATGTGTCTGTGTGTGGAGAGTTGTTCTAAGCGGCCCACATTGTTCATGTTTGTGTTTTTTGGTCTGTAAGTTACCAATTAGCCACCAGTTATGTATATGTGTGAGTGCTTTTGTTGACACTAGTACCAGGGACGTTCTGTGGGTTGATCGATGAAGGCAGGGCAGGTTTTTCTCATCCCTTTCATTGATTCCCGTGATTCCCGACCTACCTATTTCTCCAATTGCCATGGGATTCCCTGAGGGTTTTATATGTCAAGGCTGCGAAAATGAATATAAACTATAGAATAGTGTGTTTTTGATCTTTCATTTTCTCATCATTCCTCCCATTTTTCTATCCCCCTGTATGCCCCCTTACTACCCTCATTCCCATTCCTTCCACCCCATTCTCCCCCCTCATATCATCCTTGTCCCCCCGCGTTGACGTGCTTTCTGTTTTGTATCGTATTCTAACACTGTATGTGCTGTTCCACCTGTTTTACATATTGCGTTGTTCGTTGTCGACTGTATTCTATGTGACTGTTTGTTTTGTTTCTGCTATGTCTTCTAAATATTCATGACCATTTGCTGGTATCACCTGCCACACCCCAACAATTCGGTTGGTGCTAATTTCATCTGTGAATCGCTGCTACGATGTTGCTATTATTATTCTATACATGCTCCCTCCTCCTTCCATTCTTGTCATTGTGACCTATAATTTCCGTCTATTGTTCGATCTTATCACCTCCCACTGCTGTGATCTTGGAATTCAACAAATGATCTTGCTAATTCTTGATCCCTCATACCTATGCGATCTCTGACCCATGTGAACCTCCTTCGTTGGTCCTGTTTATTCTCCTCTCTCATTTCTTTTTACCCCACTCTCACTGCATATGCTCCTGTACCACTACCTCTGGTAAATCTTTCCCATCTTCTCGAAACAATTCTATCGCCCCTGTAACACACTCACACACTCCATCTCTGCCCCCGCGCCCAATATTTTGACCTCCTGCATTGACCCCATCCCTACCTCACCTCAAACCTGCAGGGCACCATGCCAAGCCTGGTGGTGAAGCTTGCAGAGACCGAGAAGGAGCGCCAACTGCGCCAGAACATGAACAGCATTGTCGGCGGATGACCGGGTTTGCCCTCAACCCCCTGGTGTTTGCCCCATTGAATGCCCACAACCAGGCAGCTGCTTACACGCAGGCGGTAAGTCATCTCCTGCCACTTATTAGATTTACAGCTCTGTGAACTGCATGCTGGGAGTAGAGGAAAGCTTAGAATAGCTTAGGATGCCTTTGTCAACATTCCTGTGTTCCACAGCGTGCATACCCCCGTACCACCACGAATGGTAGGGTCCTTGCCTATTACTTGCTGGTCAAATTCGATGCAACTTCCCCAATTGTGGCAATTTGGCCTGGCTATCCATCCCACTGGTATGGGGGTGGGGAGGGGGTTTGGTTACAATACCCCATACTCTCTTTTGGGGAAGTTTTGGAGGACAGGAACACCATTTATGTAACTCTCAACGATCAGTCCTTCTCATGTTCAATTTGACAATGGAAATTAGGCTTGTGTGATTGTTGGAGCCTTAAAATGTGATGTACAATTTTGTTCTGTTGTCATGCTGAAACACCACTCATGGCTAACAAAATTGATATAAAGCACCTCAAATGCCCTGTAATGCAGTACTGTGAACACATATAAAATAGGGCTGTGTTTCCCCAGGATAGGTCGCCTCATAATTTATGCATATTCATATTGGGAAGGCCGCGCAAGGTGTCTCACTGATGTAAGCTCAACATGCAGTTGTCGCAGAGTACAAATGTATAGGCCTTGACGAGATTCCTGTGGAGAGAGGCGGGAGAGGCAGGAGTGGTTATTGGGGAGAGAAGCCAGTATGAGAAGCTGTGTTGGAAAGTGCTTTCTAGACAGGTCTATGAAGAGCATATTTTTTGCATAATGTGTCTGATGCTACATTGTGTTGAGACCAGATCTTTAGAATATGAATGGTACTAGAAATTGACATGAATTTGTCTGTTGAGTCCAATGAGGAATGGAATGGAATTTTGAACAACTGAATTAGGATCCTTGGAAGAACACTGTTATGCCAGTGACATGGTTCTGGTTATGAATGATGTTAATGAAAAGAAAAGCCCACCCTACTCTTTACAATTATTTTGTTAGTATATATTTGAAACATCTTGAATTTCAACCCTCCCTATTCAAGTTGTACACGGCCAAATAAAATTGTCAACATACATGTCATACATGAATTGGGTTATTCAAGATGATAAACTAGCAGACTGCAGGGAAGAGACACATCTCGCATAGAATTCTACCACTGTACAAAGAACAGATCCATGCTCGTGTTAACTCTAACATGGCATGTTCATATTGTATCTGAAACCATCAGGCAAAACATCTAAGATAGGTGCGGAAGGTGATTTACTGCTGCTGTGTGCTAGAATGCGCAGCGTAACGCTATGGATTGATGGCTTTCTTGCCACTGTCTACAGTCTGCATAATGAATTTTGGGAGGGAGTATAGCAACGGTTCATACGATCGAGAGCAAAGGATGGTTTATCTGTTGTTGGGGAGAATGTGTATGTCATGTGTTGTTAGTGTCTGTTACCTCTATCAGTCACGAGTAACTTGATTTGATTTGTTTTGATATGCCTCGGGGTTCCCGACTTTTTGTTTAAGTGGATGGACACTTATGAAGATAACTAAGAGTATGGAGGCAGGCCTCTTACACCCTGGATCTTAATCCTCCCGAATTTTCCAGATGGAGTGGTGGAATTTCCTCCCAAGGTTATACCACAATATAATCGGCAATACTCCTATATGCTTCTTCTGTCACAGTGTAGATATTCGTGATGGAAATAGAATTCTGCTTGCAGCACATATACTATGATGCTCTTCACTTCTCTAACAGCTGATGCAGCAGCAGGCTATTGTGACTGCCAACCCCAACTACATTGCCAGCCCGATGTCTGCAGCCGCCCTGGCCACCGCCCAGATGAACCACTTCAACGCAGCCGCCACCATGAATGGCTTTGCTGCGGCGATACCCCCCGGCGGCGAACCCTTCATCCTCCACTCCCCCTCAACCCGTGCATCGCCAAGGTCTCCGGCCTCTGTAAGTCGTGGGTTTGATCAAACTGTTAGGCTGATGTAAAATGGGAGAAGTAGGAAACAATGCAACTGAGAGTGAAAACTGAGTTGAGATGGGCAAAGATGTTGAAGTGATGCCTCCTAGCTAGGAATATGCCATGGGTTTTGCTAGGCTAACAATTGCAACCAATGTATAGAGACCTGAAGTTGGACACATGTGTTTCTTGCTTGTTGTTTAGAGCAACTAAAGTGGACTTGCCTGTCATCTTTGATTTGATCAAATTGTAACATAGGACTTATAGTGTATTTGTTTGGTCTGTTGAGTAGTCACTCATATGCAAAGTGAAATTAGACATCTAACTAAAGACAATACCTATTACCACACACTGCAACAAGCTACTGCGAAAAAACCCCCCCCCCTCACCAATCGGTCTAACGTTGTCAAGTTGCCAAACATTCAGCCCTTTACAAATGCTCCCTATGGCAAGCGTTGCATGGTCCTGAATATGCTGCTCATATCATGCTCTGTGTTGATTCAAAAATTAGAAATTCACCTAATTCAACTCACCAGTGTTTGCTTAAAAATGTTTTGGAGAGGTTGTCACATGCACAGTAGACTGTGTGAATGATGTTCTCACATTGTCTGAATTTAACGCTTCCCTCCCGCATAGTGGTAGTTAAGTGTGGCATTGAGGGACTCATCAAAGTAAGATGAGCATTTGAGCTTTGCTTTGTTAGGAACCCTGGGGTTACCAAGCAGGCTAGTCTCTGTTAATGGAGATTAACGAAGGTTACTCAGTAATTGTTACCCTTTGGGAGAGTGGCCCTGGAATAGCCATGCATGTGCTTAATATAAAAAGCTTTACTCTTCTCATAACTAGAAACCTGCAGTCATTCTGTAAATTTACCAAATATTGCTCCTTTTTAACAATCATCCTTGAAACACTCATTGGCATTTCCTCCTCTCAACTGCCAAAAACATGTGTAATTAATTGATAATGTGAAAAGGACAATAACTATTACAAAGTTAAACGGAATTATGAAATCTTTCATTTCTCCCGTCCCCCGATGTAGAGTTTTAACTATTTTGCCTCATTCTGCCTATTCATTTGCACTCACCAGCAGCACCCTGTCTGCCCGCCACGGCATACGGGAGGGAGCCAGCTGCGGTAATGGTTTGCCACCAGCATCGCACCTTCCTCCTCTGGTAAGACCCCATCCAGATGCAAAACTGATTGGACAATCTACTTGTGGGCAGGTTTCTGGAAAAACGTCCTTTGTAACATGGCAGTGTATTCATAGCATCATAAACTGATCAGAAAACTGATCAGAAAACATTTTGAGCATGTGGCATTCAGGTATTACTACTGAATAGGTTGAAAAAAATTATGGCAACAAGAACATGTTGTCTAATTCTGAAAGAAATGACATTCTAAAATACAGACATTTTCTCTGCTACCGAATTGTTTGTAGCAGTTGTCACAAACATTGCGACCAGAGGTTAATTACATGTTTGGTTTGATGGCATGGCAGTTGATTCCAGACAGGACTCCTGTAAAGTGTCACCGATGATCGTACTATAGTTTAGTACTGTATTCCAATCAGTTTTGTCATCTCACACATTGGATGATGACAAAACCTTGTTCCAGCTGCTTGCTTTATCGAGGCGGTCTGTCCTCAGCATAGGTACTTGTGACGGTGGCTTGGCCCTGGACTGAATATTATTTTCCTCTTTTGGTGTGGTTTTTCTCCGCCTGCCTATTATACCCATCCTGACATATTCCATGCTGCGGTGTCGTTGATTTGAGGTGCCGCCGCCACTTCTCAATTTACACATTCACCTTGCATAATCATTAGACAGCGGCCTCCAACAACTAATCAGAACTCCACGGCGGGAAATATTCAAGTGCATGCATGGAGATTCTCTCGGCTGGAATTTATCCGTTCTCATTTGGTTCAATATTCGCTTGTACTGTAGTTATTATCCCCTGTCACGTCTGAAAAGCGAATGGCAGTTTTTCTCAACTGGAGGCATGCACCATAAACACAATAAAAAGGTTTTGTCCCAATGGGTGAGATTGGGGTCATACTCTTGCACTTTTCTGGTGTGTATGTGTGTGTTACTTTAGCTGTAGTTGTTTTTTTGCCGAATGCAATTTTCTCATCCAATTTATACTTTGCACAGAATGTAATTCAGATGATATTATTGGCTTTAGCTCCTTTCTGGCTTTTAGTTTGGTGGGAGGAATGTGAGCGTTGTTGTGCTTGTCCCAGTTCCCCCCTACAGTAGCCTACCCCCCCCCCCCACATAGCCTACCCCCCCCCCCCACAGTAGCCTACAGTGAGAGGCAGGATTGGAGCTATATGGTACATCACTGTACATTGAAGGCTACAGGCCAGGGGAGGCTTGATCATGAATAGTGCATGTCTTCTGCTTTGTGGGAAGAGAGGTATTTTGTGCTGATGGGAAAAAATGAAAATGAGCATGTGTAGTTGACAATGCTTAGCTTAATCAAGTCAGATCATTCGAAGGTGATCACTAAGTCAATTCTGGCTTTCTGGTTAAAAAACGGAAGATGAAACTTGAATTTGCTGCTAGTCTACGTGATGCACCACTTGTGGACAGGAAAACAGTCCATAACTGCCTAGTATGCTGTGTCCCCCCCCCCTCCTACTTTGTGACCAGGTTGGGAATGAGCCTGACGCACTAACCAACTAGCCTTTCTCTCATGATGTGTGCATTGTGATGTAACCGTTGATATTAATTTCTCTTGCAGTGACCGCTGCGGGCCAGACAGTGAGCCAGATATGCTGGTACCCCTACCCTGCAGTCACCTACGATCCCTGCCTCCCTACAACCCTAGCAGCTGCGACCAACGGCCGCAGGCGCGCCATCTACACCAACGGCCTACAGCAGTATACAGCTGGCGATTATGGTGGGTATAAGCCCTTGTTCCTGCCCATATTGCACCCCCTAGCAACTAGTAGGTTCAGAGGAAGGGGGAGGGTGTCATGGCTGAAACCATTAGAAGCAGTCTATAGATATATGGCCATCCAAACAGTGGGAACTTGGCAGCATGCCTCCTCTGTGGGAAAATCATCAAACAGATTAGCCTACCGTAGCCATCATCTTCCCTAGCTGATGTGACCAATGTGCAGTGGCTAGTTTGGCTGTTTATTATTGAAGAGGCATTATTTCTGTGGACTGGTGGATTCCATGCTTACTTTGACTGTAGGGTTATATTCCCATACGTTCCCACACATGCAAGAATGATATGGTTATTAGGGCTTTCTCCCTTTTTTTCAGTAGCTGCGGCTGCATCAGCCGCTGCCCTGGGAGCTGCTGATCATATCCAGCAGGCCTACAGTGGAATGCAACAGTATGCAGGTGAGCATAGGGTCATATGTATTACTCATTCAGGCATCTAAGTTTCCCATAATTTCTTCTGGGTTTTTGATGTCGGGCTGATTGCCATGTATTCTTAGAGCTAATGGTGTATTATTGCCAAACTGTTGGTAATGTGCACTTGTCAGACCTAGGGTTTGGTGAGTTCACCACATGGCCACTCTATGCAACGTCCATGATGTAACCTATATTGGAGGGAATCTGCCTACAAGTGGGTGGTAGAGACATCGTGTAGAGACTTGAGGTAAGAGCTCATGGTAGAGACTTGTTACCAGTAACTTGCAGTTCAACACATTCAAATCCAAGGATCCATTCCATAAGCTGTTAGAAAGGGCACGTGTCCTAGAGTGCGTTGTGCTACCCATGTGTAAAGTGCATACCTGTGAGGTTCTAGGGAACCATGGGAACCCACTGCATTGAGCGCCATTTGAATCATGAGCAAATCTGCAAGGTGTTGTGTGGGGTCACCAGGTATGGTATATCCCTCATCAAGGACTTAGGCCTGTGAAAGCATGCTGCCTTGATATCGTAAATCTGACAATTATTCTAGGTAACTGGGTGCACTGGAGTTAGGGCGAGGCGAACATTTGCCAAGCCAGAATCTGGAAGCGCGATCCCCTCCCTCAATCTCAGTCACCAAAACACTCTGAACCGTTAGGCAGGTTGGGAGGAAGAGTGGAAATGAGTGCCAAATGTAGGCTGTATCCTGCTGCCAGGTGTCTGGTGGAACCCCCATCGCAGTAGAAACTTGTCCGTTTGCCATCATGCAGCTTGTCAGTGGGAATCAGTCAGAGGTCTGGCCCTTTCCACCCACCCCCCACCCCTCCTGCCCCCGGTGACTTGGTCCACCTGTGGCGAAATCCTCGGACAACCCATTTGCACCCCAGTGACCCCAATCCATAGTTTTTCCCCTTAGGGGCGGCCGATCAGATCCATCAAGCATAACATGGATGCAGCATATAGCAGGTAATTTTTGTCCTTTTCTCCCCTTACAAGAAAAGCTTAATTTATTTTTTGCCTGTCACCGAGCAGCACTATCTATATGTCATTTAGTAATGATATCAACTAATACTAACTACCACTCCCTCGTGGGTAACTCACCACTCAAACATGACTGCATTGTTTTACCCTCCCTAGAATTGTTGGCTGGGCCATGTCTAATCATAGTTATCCATTGACATTTTTGAAAAAAGCACTTTTGTTTCGTGAATAAAAAAAGAATCATGCCATCATATAATGAACTTATTTTTTTTTCCTTACCAAAGGTTGCTCATGTCAACAACAAACCTCTAAATATGCATGGTTCCTAAACATCCAATTCAGCCAGTTATTAACCCTGCCCTCTTGCCTCCCGTGGTCGATTGCCAGCCTAAAATTTCCTCTTTCATTCTCTTTCTTCTTTCAATCACCAACTTCCTATTGCATTGTTAAAATTTAAAAATTGTTAACCTCAATTTCAGTTGGCATATTTGGTTAATTGGCTCCACTTTCCTCAGTGACAATTATTTAAATCTTGCATTCCTGCCTGCTTCCCCCTCGCCCAATGCATGCGATGCTAAAGCGGTTTCCCTTTCAAATGCTCTCTGTCACTGATGGTTAAGAGAGCGACCATTGTCCATCTTGTTGACAGAATAGGTCTCGAATGTATATATACATGGTATGACATTTCTTGTTTTGACTGTGGGAGTTGTCCTCAAACGTTACTAGCTACTGTTCTAATGCTCCAATCCCCCTCCAATCCCCTCCCCTCCCCCACGAATCATGCTATATACCCAAACCCCCCATTTTAATGTGATGAAACCTGTTGCTTGAGCTAGATATTTAGCTGGGACCTGTGCTTTATCTAGAGATTACTGGGAACCCGTACTGAGCTAAAGATTAGCTGAGGAAACCCTGTGCTTAGACTAGAATTAGCTGGTGACTCTGTGCTTGAGCTAGAGATTATCTGGGGAACCCTGTGCTTGAGCTAGAGATATCTGGGGAACCCTGTGCTTGATCTAGAGATTAGCTGGGAACCCTGTGCTTGAGGCTCGAGATTAGCTGGGGACCCTGTGCTGAGCTAGAGACTAGCTAGGGAACCCTGTGCTTGAGCAAGATATTAGCGGGGTAACCCTGTGCTTGAGCTAGAGATTAGCGGGGTAACCCTGTGCTTGAGCTAGAGATTCGCTGGGGAACCCTGTGCTTGATCTAGAGATTAGCTGGGAACCCTGTGCTTGAGCTATAGATTAGCTGGGGAACCCTGTGCTTGAGCTAGAGATTAGCTTGGGAACCCTGTGCTTGAGCTAGATATTAGCTGGGGAACCCTGTGCTTGAGCTAGAGATTAGCGGGGTAACCCTGTGCTTGAGCTAGAGATTAGCTGGGGAACCCTGTGCTTGAGCTAGAGATTCGCTGGGGAACCCTGTGCTTGAGCTAGAGATTAGCTGGAGAACCCTGGTGCTTGAGCTAGAGATTAGCTGGGAACCCTGTGCTTGAGCTAGAGATTAGCTGGTGAACCCTGTGCTTGAGCTGAGATTAGCTGGGGAACCCTTGCTTGAGCTAGAGATTGGCTGGGAACCCTGGTGCTTGAGCTAGAGATAGCTGGGGAACCCTTGCTTGAGCTAGAGATTAGCTTGGGAACCCTGTGCTTGAGCTAGAGAGTAGCTGGGAACCCGTGCTTGAGCTAGAGATTAGCGGGGTAACCCTGTGCTTGAGCTAGAGATTAGCTGGGGACCCTGTGCTTGAGCTAGAGACTAGCTAGGGAACCCTGTGCTTGAGCTAGAGATTAGCGGGGTAACCCTGTGCTTGAGCTGAGATTAGCTGGGGAACCCGTGCTTGAGCTAGAGATTAGCTGGGAACCCTGTGCTGAGCTAGAGATTAGCTGGGGACCCTGTGCTTGAGCTAGAGATTAGCTGGGGAACCCTGTGCTTGAGCTAGAGATTAGCTGGGAACCCTGTGCTGAGCTAGAGAGTAGCTGGGAACCCTGTGCTTGAGGCTAGAGATTAGCTGGGAACCCTGTGCTTGAGCTAGAGATTAGCTGGGGAACCCTGTGCTTGAGCTGAGATTAGCTGGGAACCCTGTGCTTGAGCTAGAGATTAGCTGGTGAACCCTGTGCTTGAGCTAGAGATTAGCTGGGAACCCTGTGCTTGATCTAGAGATTACTGGGAACCCTGTGCTTGAGCTATAGATTAGCTGGGGACCCTGTGCTGAGCTAGAGATTAGCTGGTGAACCCTGTGCTTGAGCTAGAGATTAGCTGGGGAACCTGTGCTTGAGCTAGAGATTAGCTGGGGAACCCTGTGCTTGAGCTATAGATTAGCTGGGGAACCCGTGCTTGAGCTAGAGATCATCATATTTTATTCCTCTGTGGCAAGTGCACTTTTCTGCTTCAGAACCATTTTGGCTTCTGAGGAGGACTTTGATGAACTCTCATAATTTACATGTAGCCCTGAAGGGGTGGATCATCTATTGCCCTGGCCGCCTCCGTCTGTCATCTCTAATGAACATCTCCAGACGATGACTATTGGAAATGTATCTCTGTGAACCGAGGGCTTACATGATTGACAAGTACAGGAAATTGCTTCTAATAAAAAAAAAATGTTGCTCCTGTGTCAGAGCTCAGTCCAGAACTACTACTGTCCTCACCTATTCTGCATTCAAACATTGTGAAATCAATGGAGCCTCGGCAGTATGCCAACTATGCAGTATTCACCTTCAAATATTGGCATCGGTCGTGAAATCCAGTGGTTAGAAATTTAGAAGCTGCTGATATTTGGTGATTGATGGGTGTCTCCCCAGGGGAACTTCACAGCAACCAGCAGAACGTCCACTCTGCACTCATTGTGGCACACTTTAAATGTTGCCTTCACTCTTTGTGCTTTGTTCTTGCACCCCACCCTTAAGTGTTGGGAGTACAAGACCGAGTCCTCACCATCCTGAGTCCCTATTACAACTTTGTGGTTCGGCAGGAAAATGCAGTTAGGTGTTGCATCATCCCCCCAGACAAGTATCTGTAATGTGGTCATGTTCATTCCCAAATGCAAAATTCTAATAGTCATCATGGAGCGAGGTCATAACAATAGCCATATGAATACAAATGCATGCAGCATTGTGTGAAGCTAGTGAAATAAATGCCCTACACAAACCATGTCACCCTACCTGATCCTTCCACTCTCACCTTTAGCATAGGCTACTCTAGGACAATAATTTTTTCCAGACAGCAGTTATCACTTAATGAAGTATTTTAACATTGCTTTTGAAAAACATTAACATTTCCTCCATCTCTGAAGCCGTTTTGACAAAGCGCAATTATTCAGTCAATCGCACTATTGGCCATATTTGTAATGAACTTTACGCAACAAGACAGAAGTACATTGCATTTATGAATATCAATGTCGATTTCAAAATTTCTGCGGTATTCTTCCACTGAAGTTACAGGATTTTTTCTATTCCTTGAAATGTGTGATGCCTAGCCTTGTTACATGATAACTTGACCCCACTTGGATGGATGACCATTATCAAAGGGCAGCTCGATCTACAGTTGAATTAAAAATAGAGGTACCTTGGTGGCATCTGTTTTGAAGTTTCTAAAGTCAGTGGTTTTTGGCAAAAGCACCAACCACATCCCTCTCTCCCTTCATCCTCAGCGACCTATCCAAGCGCCTATGGCCCGATGTCTCACACCCGCCCTTCCCTCGCAGCAGCGCCCTGATCGTGACCCCGCAGAAAGAAGGTAATTACCTGGCAGGTATATATAACAGTTACTTTATCACAATTGACAAATAAATAATCCACTATACTCTACATTGCATCATTCAGGAGAGAGAGGCCATAGCCCACATTCCCTTTTAGGAGGGAGCAAGCCGCAGCTTTCTTGGGGAACCTGTTCTTCATGGCCCATGAAATGAAAAGATCCACCCAAGATGGCTGAAGGGTTCAACCTTTAGTACTGTTCTCAGTATTTATACACATTTAGAGGTGTTCATAAGCCTAGGTCACTTAGCTGATAACTCAAACGCATCTTTGTTCAAAGAAGTGAACCATACCTGCTTCCCTTTGCTGTGTAAATCATTGGAGATCAGATTACCTCAATAAGGACAGATTAGGTCCTCTGCTCTGCCCTAGGGTGAGCACTTATCCATTAGCCTCACTTGACCATGTGATAATTTTGAGCCGGAGTACACCTGCCAAGTTATCAGGATTGTTAAATTCATGATCGGGTGATATCTGTAAGCACTTCGGTACCATAGATTGGTAATAAATATGGTTGCAATCTCCTATATAGCTATCAATTCCTGATATACTCCTCCTCTCTCAGGTCCAATGGGATGCAATCACTTATTATTAAAGCTAATCAATTTTGTTAGACTTCTCTCCATATAATGCAATCACTTATTATAGCTGACCAATTCTGTTACACCCCTCCCCTCCCCTCCGAAGGTCCAGACAGGTTGCAATCCTCTTCATCTACCACCTTCCTCCTGAGATTAGTGATGCAGAGCTCATGTCCATGTTCTCCTCTCCGTTCGGGAATGTCATCAGCGCTAAGTCTTTTCATGGACCGTGTGACCAACCAGAGCAAGTGTTTCGGTAAGTTTTATCCCCGCTGACCTTCTTCCTGGAGATTGAAAGAGAGCTTTTCCAGACTGGGCCTTGATTGCCCTCGCGTGTGCATGGGGGGGATGCCTGCAGTGATCCTTGCTATGAATAATAACTAGGCGTAGTGCAGGTTGAGGGAAGGTGGGGGGGGGGGGGGGGGGGTTAGGTCCAGATGTAAGTGGAGGGCAACCTCACACACCCTATTGGCAGAATATTTCAAATGCAACATTCAAACTTCCACTCATTATTCAAAAAATTGTTTTGTTATTGAAATTGTTTTGATCTTTTTTCAAGTCATGGTGGGATTCTGGTGCTTTGTACAAGTTCTTCAAAACTGTGTAACAACTATACAAGAGAGAAGGGGAAGGTATGTCCACTCACATAGAAGTGTGAATTTTTCTCCCATGTGAGTAGACTGACCTTTTCCCTTCTATCTGCTATGAATGTGCTCATTTCAGTAATGACTGTGTAAAGCCCTCACGTCACCTTTTCGCCCCTACCACATCCCATAGTAGTTTGTAAATCCACTAAAGAGTAATTGTCAAATTGTAATATGCTAGAACCTCCAAATTGGGGCATGGGGTGCTCCACATCAAAAGTACCGCTACAGAGGCCGCCTTATTCTGTGTACTTGGTTAAAGGATTCGGTGAAGGATTCGCAATGGACAAGAAAGTGCAGTTTCCAGATGAGAACAGTCTGCTCCCACTTTGCTCTGTATACCTGCAGGTTGCAGATTGGTCACGTTTACCCGTTTTTTAACACTCCAGTGGGAATCGGTGGAGCATGAATGGGGTGAGGTCATGCTTACAGGGGGTCAGTCCCCTGATAGTGTTGGGGTGCCCTCTTGGTTGTTTTTATTGATGTCCTGTCTAAAATCTGCCCCCTCCCCATCAGTGACCATATCAGAGCTTGAGACCCTGGGGATTTCCCCTTTTGTATTCACTGCTCAAAGCATTCCTACATTACATCTTAAAAAAAATATTGGGTTACCAGGAAACAGAACATAACACAAAACAAATTTCAATCCTTTTTTGTAGGCTTTGTGAGCTTGTGGCTCCACATAAAAGTACCGCCAAAGAGGCGTTACCTTATTCTGTGTACTTGGTTAAAGGATTCGGTGAAGGATTCGCAATGGACAAGAAAGTGCAGTTTCCAGATGAGAACAGTCTGCTCCCACTTTGCTCTGTATACCTGCAGGTTGCAGATTGGTCACGTTTACCCGTTTTTTAACACTCCAGTGGGAATCGGTGGAGCATGAATGGGGTGAGGTCATGCTTACAGGGGGTCAGTCCCCTGATAGTGTTGGGGTGCCCTCTTGGTTGTTTTTATTTGATGTCCTGTCTAAAATCTGCCCCCTCCCCATCAGTGACCATATCAGAGCTTGAGACCCTGGGGATTTCCCCTTTTGTATTCACTGCTCAAAGCATTCCTACATTACATCTTAAAAAATATTGGGTTACCAGGAAACAGAACATAACACAAAACAAATTTCAATCCTTTTTTGTAGGCTTTGTGAGCTTCGATGATCCTCGGTGTGCCCAGAATGCCATCATCACAGCCATGAATGGGTTCTCCATTGGTCCCAAGGAGAAGCCTCCTCAAGTTCAGCCTGAAGCGCCCCAAGGATGCCAACAAGCCCTACTAAGCACCCTCGGAGGAAGCCACCAAACCCAGCCCCAATCGTGGTGCTTCAGTTTTGATTTTTCCACTTTTCTAACTTATCACTGATGGTAAAGGCGCTTACGGAAATGAGGATTGACAAAAAAAATCAGAAAAACAAAAATGAAATAAAAATTTGGGGACAATTTGGCCCATTTTTCTTCTTCTGGATTCAGATCCTTCTTACAATTATGAAATGAAATTGAAAGCACGAAGTGCATTTTGATTTTTGAAGAAATTGTACTCAAGGTACTTGAAAAAGGAAAAACTTGTAAAACAAGCAAATGCAACAAGAAATTGCAAAATGCTTCAAGATTCTCCGTTGCTACTTGAGAAAAGCTCTTTTTCTAACCTGATTGGCCCCCTAAAAGAAGGGATGTTTAGCTTACGTGCAATATTTTAATTTTTCCACTTTTTATTTATTTCTTCACCATTTTCACAATGTATTCACAAGAGATATACTTTATAGAGGAAGCTCACAGTTGAAATAATTCCTCTGCAAAAAAAAAGGTTGCTGTAATATCTGTTTAAAATACATTCCATATATTATATCTGCATTCACAGCCTCAGACAAACTGCTATTGGAACGCCCGGCTAATGCAGTAATGCGGGGCAGTGGTAGACTCTGCAGGGACTGTGAGAATGCGAGAAAAGCTTGGTGACAAGACACCATATATTTTCAATTTTTGTTGCAGAGTGTTATGGTACTTATAATATTTTTGGTTGGCTACTTTTGAGTCGCAAAAGGATGAGAAAATGCGAGCAAAAGAGTATGAAAATGGCAAAGTACTTACAGGGATTTTATTAACTGCAGATAAGCCTCATTATTATCCATGACTCCACCTGCCATAACTCTGGTGGTGGCAGAATTTGGAATGCTTCAATTGGACAAGAACGAATCGGGAAAAATCAGTGGGTTCGTTAAGTATATATTTTTTATTGGTGGTGGGATTTCACATTTGGGTTCATCAGTTCTTGCAAATGCTGAAAATACACCTTGAAAATTGCTCATATGCAATTAAAAATTCTCTGATATATTGTTGCCTGTTATTTGTGTCAACAATATTTTTTTTCATGGGTAGCCCAATTTTGTTTTACTGCAGAAACCCTCAAGAAATTGCAACTGATTTGATAGTGCAAGCATGACAATTATGTAAGATAGTCAAGTTCAGCATCTACACTCTCACTTCCAACCCAATACCATGTTCCTTGAGCAAGATGTTTTTGTAGATTCCAGTAAATGATTGGCATGCTGCTTTAAGGACGTTAGGCTGCAGCTCAAGCTTTATCAAAGCAAGCCTATAATTCTGCAAGATAACAACATTGGAGATGACTAATGTGCTATTTGCCCATCATATACTGTTATGATTTCACTTCACTGTAGCCAACAGAAAACTACTTCCATGAATATTTGTGAAAGACCTATGGGAATGTTTTTAGTGTATGTGGGACATAATTACATAAAAATAGAATGGAAACTGCCATATTTCATTATACTGCCATTATAACTACAAGTTCTGTTATTTTGCCTGTGCTGATAAGGTTTCAGATATATATCACATACCACTACAGGCCAAGGTGTAATATCAGGTCTGTATAGTATTTGGCCGAGGTTCCTGAAATTTGTTGTGCAATCTTTTTTTTCCTTTCAAGAACTCATGGTATATTCATTTCTGCAAAAGATAGGCCTATATTTTTTCTACCTCTTGTGGTGCAATGATAGTGGTAGGCATATTGTCAAACATCACCGTGGTTGTCAATGATGTGACAATTCATTTCCCTATCCTGCAATATTTCTGTTGTTACTCCAGCTGTGGATTCGATACATGTATTCACCATTTAGCCAGTTCTTAACCAAGCACAGTTTGCTTAATTGCTCACCTGTATTCGGCCAATAGGGAAATATTCGACCCTAGTTAATATTTACATTGGTGAGTAGAAATGCTGTGAGGACATCAGAAGCACTTCCTCCGAATTCGCACATCATCATTCTCGTTTGAATTGTTTTCAGACGAACCTTGCTTTAAGTAATTTAGACATGAGCTGATTATCAGCAATTACAGCTCAATCAAATATACTGCATGTAATTTACCAATTCCGTACTCATTAGACACCCAAGGTAATTCTCAACTCGATGCCATTGATAAATGTACTACATCATGTTAGGAGCTAAATTTTCAATATTATTTTCGGTCCAGAGGAGAGACGATGTACAAAGTTATGGAGGGATTAAATTGTTCATGCATTCGAAGGTGCAATCGCGACTGATTGCGAAACGTTTATCATTGATCTTGAAAAGTTATTTTAGGAATAAGACAAAAAAACTTCCTTCATTATTTTCTTAATCAATTTTAAAATTTGAGGGAAACTATCTCTAACTAACCATTTTTTTTAGGGAATGATACTCTGCTCAGATGCTGTCTCATTGGGGCTCCATTCATTTGTCATAATTTTTAAGCCATTTATAATGAATGGGAACCAAATGATATCTGTACAAATGACTTTTAATCCTTGATGTCTTGAATGTGCGTGTCAATGATGCATCCTAAGTACAATTTGTTGTTCTTTTTTTTGGCTGCTTTTTCAGACATTTTCCTTCTTGTGATGAACCCTGCTGAAGTGTTAAAGGGTCTGTGATTTGTTCAATTATTTTTGGTTCGAAAATACTAACCAAGTCCCCGATTTGTGATTCTCGTCCTGGATGTACGTTGTCGTTTGGAGAGTAATTAACCCATTGTTCCTCCTGGACAGGTTTGTCCTCTTCGTGATAAATGTCAATATTTTGTTGTTCTAACTTGCTCATGGTGAAGAAAGAGAATATATATTTCTGTGTTCTGGCATGATTTTCGTTGCATTCCGAGCCTTTGGACAACGTCGGGTTAGCTGTGAGCAAAATAAACTGAATGATAATAACAAATTATCCATTAGCCTTATTATTACAGGAATCCCACGGACTTCCACCCAGATGCCTTATAGTCGGTGTCAACTTGAGGGTGTCTCGTTGAGAATTGTGACTTAAGGGGACAGCCCATATTTACCCTAGCTATGTATGTAGTAATGGTTTGTGTTGTAGTAAATTGGAATCTCTTAATGACAAGTCGACTTGTGTGAAACATTGGTCATCGTTGTGGAATGTTTGGCTCGTCGTATGCGTTGCTTCCCCCCTTCCAGTTGAATTCGGATCAGGTTATTACATGAAAATCTGTGGTGATTTTTTTTTTGCTACTTAACCGTGTTGGAATCTTGAGTGTTTTTGTTTGTATTCTGAACTGACCAAATGCCTTATCAGTTGTGGAAAAAGAGGAATTTTGCCAATATTGTGAACTCCAGTGCAGATTAGTGACATATTGAAATAATATGGTAGCCATCAATAATTGTTCAGATTTTGATAATCGTGATATTAAAGGGGCTGTGGGGTGTATATGAAGAGAGGTCTTATTGTTGAAGAAAAAATCATGGGCTTTCACACTGTTTTCTATTTATTAACCATAGATGTTCAACTGGCGTCGTTTGCCGGTGTTAGTGGGTTGCCAATTTGTGAGACATTGTCAGTCGTGTTGGAAAGTTTGCTGCATCCATCCATTGTGGAAGTTTTAGTGTTTGGTTTTACAATTCAACAGTCAATAATAATGATGGTAATTATTTAATAACAACAAGTGTGGTTTAATATATATGTTCTTGTATATTTTTTTTTTTACATTTTTATATCCTTTAGTCAGGAGAATTTCCAATCTATGCACCAGTGTGGGCAAGACCCAAACGAGGACTTCCACGCGCTGTCTCCGCAATTGCCACCATTGCGGACATACAGCCCAGAAGGGACGTGCTAATATTCTATGTGATAAACGTTTGATGGAATTTGAAGTACCTGTGATTTCTTGTGCACATTGTGGTGTGTGTTGTGAGTGTGCAGTACAGTTATATTTGTGTTTTTTGTTCATGGGGGTGGAAGCAACAAGTTCGGCGAGCCAGCCTTATTGAGTGTGGGCAGGTAGTATCATATACACATCATGGTCCTGTATTCCGTCTGGAAACTAGTCTACAGAGTTTATTTTTCCATGCAACGAAATGCGTGTCAATGTCACTTTTCATTTTGTACAAATTGTTTGGTAAGCCAAAGAGAGAGATTAGGAGATGGAAGGCGTATAGTATTCCCGTATTTTGAACCTTTTAACGCGCTCTACAAAATGCACTGGGGGGGACTCGTGTGACAAGCATCTGAGGCAGTGTAGTTATTTTTAAGCACAATTTTTCAGGAAGTTTCAACCAATAAATCCAAAAAGTACGTATTATAGTAAGTGAATCCAAGTAACATTTAAGGTAGACAAAGGACAAAAAAAAATTAATTCTAAGTGAGCATCATTAAGTTGAAATATACTAAGACAATATGAAAAAACAACTTCAAGAAAAGAACTTAGAATAGATCAGAAATTAGCATATCGAGAATTGTTTTTTCTTGTTTTGTTTCTTTTTGGCAGTTGAGCAATGTGCAACACATGCAACAGTTGTGCTTGCAGTAGGTTATTTTGATCCACATGTTATTTTGTATGTACAGAGTAATCATTTCTAAGCCCTGCCCCCCACTAATGCATGAATTGGTACCAAATCAATAAGCTCTCTACCTATTTGAGGCCTGCATTAGCACACACGTGGAATTTTCACCTTTTTTATCAGCTGCGAATCCAGACCAAGCACACTCCGGCAGTACCTTAATCTGGAGGTGCCGGCAGTCACACGCAGATAATGGCAACTTGAAGCTTGCCTACCTTAGTTCATCCCTGCTCTAGTCCCTTGAGCAGAGCACAATGGGTACCTCCTCTCTGACATCGACCACCCATGATATGGCCTCTCACGATAATAACAATGCATACTACTGCTGTTTTTTTGGCACACTCCCCTGACATCAAACCAATGCTAACAGGGTGGCACACCTCTGACATGGTAACTGTCCAATGCAGAGCTCATACTCTGCATGAAGGTTGGCTTTAAGATGATCACTGGAGGAGTTTGAGACCCCATAAACACTAACTGTTCAAGGGGTGTAGCAGGCTCATAGGTTGACCATATGGAGGAAACAGTCCCTATAGTCTAGGTCAAGTTCCATAGTGGCCGTATGGAAACGATGGGGGTCATATTAATACCTAGTTGTTTCTTTGGTCAGGTCGTACATTTTTCGGAGAGTCCGGGCAACTAGTCACAAGAGGTCAACATTGTGAAATCCTAGTATTTTAACAGCAAGGGGAAGTGGGGGTTGCTTTCATACGAATGTGAGACCATATCTTTTGCTTTGGGAGATTGAGGATGACCACCACTTATGCATTAATTACCAGAAGTGTTCTGTTATTGTATTTACTTTGCATGCAAACACCACCCACCCGATCATGGAGCAACATCACATTTTCCACATATGGAGCATTAATTGCCAGAACCAGCACTACAATAGCAGCCCAATTCATCTGATAGTTATTTGAGTTGGGGGGGGGATAGTTTTGGGGAATTTACATCCAGATGGTAGTGTTCAAGGAATCACTAAGTTTCTGGTGGCTTGGTTAATACATTTTTTTTAGAAGCATGTCAGAACCAGATAGCCAAAAGGCTCAGCGCGTCCTTGACTCATTTTGACAACCTAGGGGCAGACACAAGGACAGAAAAGTGTAACAGCTCATTGTAGTAAACATCATATCTGAAATTTTCCATTTTTCCCCAATTTTCCTGTACCTTGGTAAGAAAGCTACCACAAAATGTCAATTTAATTAACGAGCCTCGCCTTGTGTTATGCTTCCAGCCAAAAGGTGCTGACTAAGGAAATCCTTGGTCAGAATTTGTAGAGGCTCCAGTTTTGGGTGTGGAAGGAATCTCGCCAACTCTTTTCGAAGAGTGCCCTGAGTAACGAGGCGGGGTGAGAATTCTGCTCCCGGATTGCCATCTCCATGCCGCCATTTTCCAACACCAGAAAAGAGCGGGGTGAAAGTTAATGTCTGTGACGACACCAGGGACCTTGAGCATTGCAGGCGGACACTCTACCGTTCCTGCCACCCCATCGCTCAGTCCTAATCAGACCAAACAATCTGAAACTTCTCAAAAAAAATTTCTAACAAGGATTTTCTAACTTTCGACCTCTGTTGACCACGATTCAAACGAAAAGCAACCCGGTTGTCCCCATGAAAATGCTGGTTATGCTACACACCAAATTTCAACCTGATCGGACCAACTATTCTGGACTTGTCGTGTTTACAAGGCCAAATTTGCCAAAAATTAAAAAAATTGACCTTGACCTGACAAAAACAATAGGGTTCATGTACTCATCATGGGGAACTCCGCATACCAAGTATGAGCTTCATCCATCTTGAGTTATGGTGTTTATAAGCTGGGCGGCAACATTCACACACCACCCTGTCGGACTGATCATAGATTCCTCCGACTTCGTTTCTAGTCTTCACAAGGCAACGCCAAAAATTGCCTCGCCTGGTCGAGCGATCGGTGGTTTCTATTATCAATACACAAACAACCAACTAGTTCATTGCCAGACCATTGCTAATGTCAACGAACATTCAAATATTTTCACATATAAACACATTAAAAAGTCTCATGAAATCTAGAAATAATGACACAATAAGTTTGACTCTTAATACAACTCTTAATACAAAGTCCCTTAATTGCCTCTTTTTCTTCTCCAGCCCCCCCCCCACTCTTCTCTTCATAAATACCCAAATTTGAATAGTTTTATCGCTCAGTCAACTCACTTCTTTGACCCAGATCCAACTTGAAATGTTCGAAATCCCTCCAGCAGCCTGGCTTCTTCGCCTTTCAAAATCCAAATTCCCTTCATTATTCAAGGCCTTTTATTTTCCAAGCAGCGGGGACATGCCATCCAGCCCCCCTGCCAGGCAGCAAACACCCTCAACCCCCCCCCCCCCCCTCCACCAGATGCCAACAACCTATCTTTAGGAAACCTCCACATTTGTCCATCTATTAATTGCCTATTTTGACATATAAATTTGACATATTATAGCAACACAGCCACAGACCATTTCCAAGTACCAGGCCTTGAATGAACAAACAAAGGTGATGACAGATTGATAGGCTAGCTCTGTGGACAAGTCCCTATAGAGTACTGTGGGTTGTCAGTAAGAGAGAGGATGTTCTATTCAGGACATTATATGGCATTGTATGCACAAAGTGCATCCCCAGGTAACAAGAGAGGGAAGAAAAATGTTACACCATTTTTTTAGGCCTAATCAAATTGGTTGGGTAGAGGGTTTGCTTGTCGGCAGCTTATACCAGCAGTAAAATTATCACAGGAGCTATGGTTACTCATTCCTCGGTGCTTTATTCTAACGGAAAGCTATCATATATGGAATTCAATCAAATTCATGAACATCAACACATCAGATTCAGAAAAATGTTAACGGACCATAACCTACCGAGTTTGGCGAAATTCTTACCAAGTTGGAATTGGAATAAATTATGCAAATTAGGCACATACAATGAGATTATAACAGTAGTGAAATTGTCACAGGAGCTATGGTTACTCGTTTCTCGGTGCTTCATTCTAACAGAAGCTATTATATGATGGAATTCAATCAAATTCATGAACATCAAACACATCAGATCCAGAGTTTGGTGAAATTCTTATCAAGTGGGAAATTGGAATAAATTATGCAAATTAGGCACATACAATGACCTCTACTGACCCCAGCTGTACCTTTTAAAATGATCACGATCAAAGGTGATCACATCTACCATGTTTTGTGGAAATTAAACAAACCAACAAAAAATCCAACAAAAATTGCATAAAATTATGCAAATTAGACACATTAAATGACCTCCAGTGACCCCGACTTCACTTTTAAATTTCTCGGGAACCATGGTAGACCACATCCACCAAGTTTCGTGAAAATACGACTAACTTTGAAATTTCGCATAAATTATGCAAATTAGACCCTTAATTAGCATATTCTAGGCTGAAAATCTAATCAGTTCATCCAGGTCCTACATGCCAACTACATCACTGTAGCACATTCGTTTTTTGCGTAATCTTGCTGACGAACTTAAACAATAAATTACATAAATAAGATAATTCCCAAATAAGACCTTGATGCCCCAAATCTAATCAGATCGTGTACACCCAACCCCGGTGGTACACACATTTTGTCATAATCGGCCTCACGGTTTGTGAGAAATCCTGCTTAATACCGAAAGTGTGACACACACACCGACAAAATGACCACTGAGTCTCTTCCTGAATTTCGTTCAGGCGAGACGAAAAAGGAACGCCACCTGAAACAGATGAGATCTTGACACTATTGGGCTTTGTTTTGGTCCAAGGCAAAGCAGCAACCTTTAAATTATGCTTAGAAAATTTGTAAATGTGCGGTGTTCCATATACAGCGCTGTATGAATGAATGACGGGGGTTGGCAGAAGAGTGCAGTGTATTCAGCATGGAACTACCCCTGAAGAGAGCATGTGGATATCAACACGATGCATGGGCGTCAATCCATTCCGAAACGTGGGGGGGGGGGGGGGGGGAAGAGGCGGACTGCGATACACTATCCAAGCGGAGCGCCACCATTGGTTGGCGCGTAGCGTACCAATGAAATTTTGGCTTGTTATACCTCCCGAAAAGTGGCACTTGCCGTGCCTAATTGCAAACATCTAAAGGTGACAATTCTAGTGAAAGGAAAGGAGTCGCCACGCATCTACGACCTCTTTATATGTTTGTGAAAGAAATGTCAGCAAGTAGTTCACAATTTGGGTACCTTGGGACAGATCATTGTGGGAGTTTTGAATGAAATGGGTCACTCAGATTGCAGGAAACGGTACTTTCGGTACACGAAAGTTGAATCCAGCGGCGTAGCTAAGATCTTTTTCCAGTGGCGGCGCTGGAGGCGGGGGGGGGGGGGGGGTGGAAATTTAGTGGGTCCTTTCTTGGCCTATTTTGCGGAGCTGATGCAATGGCGCGGTCATGGTATTTTGTAGAGGCTCAGGTATTGGAATGGTGGGCTTGTCATACTATTCAAATGAAATTACCTAAAATCTCAGAAAAGTTGCCTAAATTTCATTCCGGCTCGTATTTCTCCATTTTCCCCCGATTATTTTCACTTTGCATAGTTACCGTATTCGAGTTCTCGAGTAGATCTTAACTTGATTATGCACTGACTCAATTCCTATATTCCACCCGATTGTACTGTCTGGCTATAATGGGCAGGAACCTTGACCCGATCTCAGAAAATATTTACCCTTCCTGAATAAGATACTCCGAGGTTGTGTTAAAAGTTAACAGAATAGCGAGTATTCATTGAGTTCGCGAGTGACGGGAACCGGAACCGGTAGTCCTATGTCAAATACACCTAAGGATATTGCCTGCGAAGCGCGCCAAAACTTTTGCACACTTTTGTTACTTTTTTTTTTAATTACCTTTGCCTGAATTTTCGCATTGTCGGTTCATCGGTCCTTTTCTAGATATTCTCTCTCTCAATTTTTCAAAATCAATTTCGGCTGTCTCATTTTGGACCATGGTAAACTTCTTTTGTCCGAATTTGAATGCTAAAATGGGAGGCGGGAGCTTCCTCCTCGTATGTCCACCAGTCACACGCCTTCAGCATGCTAACCACCGCTATATGTATATTTTTTGTCCCATCAGATTTAATTGCAACTAGCCTATTGTACAAAATGCTTGAGGGTCAATTTGCAGGATTTTTTAAACATTTTACACAAGCTTTTCCGTCCTTTGTTTGTACGTGAATCTAATTCCTACCCTAATCCCTAATCAAACAAGTAGACACAATTGATTGCTCTACAATACCGGCAGCCAATCACGGCGGTCGTTGTAAATATGTGTGTGTTAATTGACGGAAAAAAGTATTTTTATTGCGAAATTTGTGCACATTAGAAATGAAATTTATCACTGGGGGGGGGGGGGGCAGCACCCCGATTCCTACGGCCTCGGTCGAACCGCACGATGAATGTAGACACACTAATCTGCAGGCTCCGCAGTTGCCCGGACGGCTGGAATGACGCACCTAATTGATGAATTGGTTTCAAGGCAAGGAACACGGACGGTACGTAATTTGGTGGAATATAAAGGAACTGAATTATCTAGAATTCGGGGCTTTGATTGGCCAAACTTTTGAGCAGTTTACGTCAAGCAATAAACGATGAATGTAGACACACTAATCTGCAGGCTCCGCAGTTGCCCGGACGGCTGGAATGACGCACCTAATTGATACGGCGCATTGCAAATTGTTATGTTGGGTATAACTCTATTTCTCCAATCTAAATGTTATAGTTCATCAAGTTTAGAAACGTGAGTAAAAAGCTTTCCGATGGAGTAGGCGGGATTAGTCGATATCCGGTCTCGGTCTTGAATTATTCTGGAATAACTGGTCTCGGTCTCGATTTTCGAGACCGCTATACCTACAGTGTATAGACTCAAGATGTGAAGCTGGCTCTGGCTATCCGGTTCTCGACTACATCCCTGGAAGTAGGTAATAACTAAAAGTAAATCGTTCGAAGCCTAATGCCATCAATCTAAAATCATATCTTGTTTTTGATGAGGTCAGTATTGAATTAAGTTTTTTGAACGTTATGAAGGGTTCATATATTCTTCAGGACGGGTGACAAAACCATGCTCCATACTTGGCATTGCACTCGAAAAAAAACCAAACCGCGCGCGAAGCGCGCGCAAGAAAAAAGCGGCCATAGCGGAATTCTAAGCGGTCAAGGTACAGTGAACTTCTCCTGGGCTCAGCAGCTCATCGAAGAAAATCATTTAGTGAGTAAGTCTGAGTCAATGGGCCGGCAATTGTGGTGCGTCCTATGCAATTTCAGCTACCGTAGAAAGTTGTGATCGTGATTCAGGGCCTTGTAAAATAGTTTGATCTGCGATGGCCTATGCCTATTTCTAAATACGAAAATCAATGAAGGATTAATTTCAGAAGTTTTGCAAACGTGAATAGGCCATTGGGGCAGAAACATTTTCCTAAAATTCTAAAAAGTTGAAGCCAAATTGCACAACCAAGCGAATGCACGCGAGCGGCGAAAATTTTTGCACTAAACTCGGGCATTCGATGAAAAATTGGGCGTTTTAGGAACTTAAATGGCCCATCATCTTGCTATTGCCTAAATGCTCCAATTCCCGCGCCTAAATGGAGATATCAGAAAACCCAGAGGCAATGTCATATTATGCGACCGCAACTCAGTCCCTCATACGCCAAAACGTGGGGGGGGGGGGACATTTGATATTGTGTCCCCCCCATCGAAATGTGGGGGGGGGGACGTGTCCCTCCCGCCCCCCCCTCCCCCCCTGATGACACCCATGACACGAGTGTTGATACACCTAATCATTGCAGTATTCCCATGTATTTGTCCTAGTTGCCAATCATTCCACATTTGAACATAATTGCATGCTACCTCCTTTCTGACCTCCACCTTCAATTCTCTGGCACCATATGTACCCACTAGTCATGATTAAACTGGTCATGTATCTGGCACAGCCGACCTAATCTGCCGCAGAAGCACTTTTTGCAGTTTTGATTCCTTGCTGCCGAAGGAATCTATGCAGTCATGTGTATGTGCGTGTGTCTGTGACACTTTCTTGATAAGTGGAAGACGCGAGGTCCGATTGATTTCATACTTGGGTGGAATAGATCACACTGATGAGTAATGACCATTGTTTTGTGTGCTGATCTCCTTAATATTCATGAGTGGGCGGGGATTAGAGAAAATTTCCAAAAATGTTGATATCTCCACACCGTACGTGCGATTTTGGGCTTGAAGCTTCAGTGTAATTGGCATGAGATCAGGTTTATATGTAGGGTACACTTTGATGCAAGTCATTAATATTCGTGGGGGCGGAGCCTAGATCGTAATTTGTGTGTGCTTGTGTTTGTTTTTGTAAACACGCTAGTGGAAGACGCAAGGTCCGATTGATTTCATACTTGGTGGGTAGGTCACCCATGGTCTGCAGATGGTCCCTATTGTTTTTGGTGCCGATCTCATTTATATTCATGAGTGGGCGGAGCTTAGAAAAAAGGCGATAGGAACTTCAAATATAAATATCATATCTCCACAACCATATGGCCGATTTGGCTCAAACTTGGTTTAGTGTGATTGGCAAGGTGTATGTGTTGGGTACACTTCCATGTAGCTCATTAATATTCATAGGGGCGGAGCCTAAATAGGATTTCGCCTGATTTTTTGGCTTTAAACATGATAAATGGAAACGCAGGTCCGAGTGGGTTCTCATACTTTGGTGTAATTACCAATGATATTTAGATGCCTATTGCTTTCGGTGCTGTCTCATTAATATTCATGAGTGGGCGGGGATTAGAGAAAATTTCCAAAAATGTTGATATCTCACAACCGTACGTACGTGCGATTTGGCTTGAAGCTTCAGTGTAATTGGCATGAGATCAGGTTTATATGTAGGGTACACTTTGATGCAAGTCATTAATATTCGTGGGGGCGGAGCCTAGATCGTAATTTGTGTGTGCTTGTGTTACGCTTCCTTGTGAACCGGATAAGTGGAAGACCCAAGGTCCGATTGATTTCATACTTGGTGGGTAGGTCACCCATGGTCTGCAGATGGTCCTATGTTTTTGGTGCCGTCTCATTTATATTCATGAGTGGGCGGAGCTTAGAAAAATAGCGGATAGGAACTTATATATAATATCATATCTCCACAACCATGCCGCCGATTTGGCTCAAACTTGGTTTAGTGTGATTGGCAAGGTGTATGTGTTGGGTTTCAATTCCATGTTAGTCATTACTACTATTCATAGGGGCTGAGACTAAATAGGATTATCGCCTGAGTTTGGCTTGTAAACATGATAACTGGAAAGGACGCAAGGTCGATTGGTTCATACTTGTGTGGTAAATTTCTGACCAATGATATTTAGATGCCTATTGCTTTCGGTGCTGATCTCATTAATATTCATGAGTGGGCGGGGATTAGAGAAAATTTCCAAAAATGTTGATATCTCCACAACCGTACTTGCGATTTTGCTCAACTTGCTTCAGTGTAATTGGCATGAGATCATTTATATGTAGGGTACAATTTGATGCATCTCATTATTTATGGGCGCGGGGCCTAAATCGTGATTTGTGTGTGCTTGTGTTACCTTCCTTGTGAACCGGATAAGTGGAAGACCCCGATTTCCGATTGATTTCATACTTGGGTGGTAGATTCACCAGGGTCTGTGGATGCTCCCTATTGTTTTTTGGTGCCTATCTAATTAATATTCGTAGGTGAGTCTGGCTTCGAAGCAAATTCTTCTTCAACAAATGTTGATATCCTGAGCAATCGTAAGTCAAATTTTGCTAAAACTTGACTGGGTGGGAGGCATAGTATATGTAGCGTGGTATACATCTCATCCCTTGTAATTCATGAAGGGTGGGTCGGAACCTAATTTCATCCAAATTAGCTTGTAAGCACGTTAAGGGGAAGACCAAGGTCCGATTGATCTCATACTAAATGAGAATCTCCAATAGTAAATATCAGTTGAATCCTCACTAGGTATGTGTGTTCACCAAATAGCAAGGAATCATGTAGCCTTTTGGCTCCTGTGCCCCTTTAATGCCATTTGACCTTGACCCTCAAGTGGTCAACAATGACCTATCGGGCAATTAACATTGTGACCAATTTCAGTCACGACCCATCAAAGCTTGGACATTTTGTGGCCAAAAAAGCAAAAGTGTACAGACTGAATAGACAGATAGACATGGCTGAGGTTGTTAAGATATTGACATTTTATGATTTTGCTTCAAAGTCCCACTCACTCTAATATTCACATAAGTCCCACTCACTCATGTGAAATATCAGATCAGCACCAAAAACAGATTATGGGCCATCTACTCACCATGGGCGATCACCCACCCAATTATGAGAACAATATATGCTTTGGCTTCTACACCCATGTGTTTATGTGTTTTGTTTGGCCAAACTACTTTAGCGGCGCCCCTTACAAATATTAATCAGACAACAAACCATACCATAGTAATTGTTTGCCACTCCTCACTAATATCACTGAGTTCAACAAAAATTGGACCTACGGTTGTCACGAAATTGAAATTGACACTCATGAATATTAATTAGATCAGTACCAAAAACATAGGGACCATCTACTCACCATGGGCAATCATTCAATATGAGAACCATATATATACTCTCTTCACAATTTACTTGCAGTATTTACACGATTTGTTTCAGCAAAATTATTCTAAGACCCTCCCCTTGATGTCACCAAATCAAATTTGACAAAAATCGGACCTATGGTTGTCAACATATTGAGATTCTGTCATTTTGCTTTCAAATGCCGCTCACTCATGAATATTAATGAGATCAACACTAGGCATCTACACACTACAGGTGATCCATCACCGGAGTATGAGAACCATCAGACCTTGTGTCTCGCATTATTGTGTTCAAGAAATTTAGAGGTTTTCGCTCAAAGCCTCAAACTCATTAATATTATTGAGATTGAAACTAGAAACATTAAGCCATCATCTACTGGGTGATCTAACAAGAGAATAGTAGAGCGGTATCAGTGTTGCTTTGCATGCAACAGGTCCCGCGTTCAAATTCCAGCCGATCAGCACCGGGCGTTTTTCCAGACGTGGCTGTATTTGAAGTTCGACTGGCGTGTTCCTGATCTTAGGGTTCCTGGTCCTGTTGAGCAGTGGGCTTGGTAATTTCGGGGGGTTGTTTCGAGTGCACTCTGCAATAGTTCTCGTCGTTGGCTGTGTGCAGTCGCGTCGAACATCTTCCGCTCCTCCAGGTTCTGAGAAAGTGGTCAGGTCCTGGAGTTCACTGATCATCCATCGAATGGGGACGTAAAATTGCGGTCCCGGGAGCAGGGATTGGTGCATCCTGCTAGATATCCTCTGGGTACTAGTCGAGAAGAGAAGGCGAGTTGTCGCCGGTGCTCATCCACGATCAAAAAATTCGGTTAGGTGCCACGATGAGCCTAAATTGGTTTCCTGAACCACGTAGCAGATCAATCAAATCAATCAAATCAACTAAGTATGACAACAATCGGACCATGCGTCTTCCAATCATCGTGTTTGAAAGGATTGTCACATGGATTCCTTCAACCCCTGACAAGGATTAAAAAAAAAAAAGTTGTTTGTATCATTAGCAGTTCAGGTTTAAAGAGCATACTCCCCCTTTATTTAATAACTGGACATTATGCCAATTTTCGGTGTTCATAATATGCAACTTGATATTTTCATGTATCGCCCAGTAAATAACCTTCTGCCAAGCACAATCAATTAACCAGTATTGTATTAATAAATGTAAGGCAGAATGGAGTTACGAAAACATTCCCTCAGATATGCTGGTAACGCATTCTGGGAATCGCTCCCACGCAATAATACTGAGAGCCGAAACATCACCATTTTCAAGGTAAATCTGAAAAAGTATATGTACAGTGCCAGTACTTATATCAGTAATGATTTTCTCATCTTTCTTTCTTTTATCCTCTCTTCTCCTCTTTTCTTCTTTGTCTTTAATTACAGTTGCTCACACACTCTTTCTGTTAGTGTTTCCATTGTTTGTTGTTTTGGGTGGCGGGCAGTGAATAAGCTGTTTATACGCTTTTTACCAGTCTCCCTTTATTTCCAGTACTTGAATCATTTGGACGATATATGCTGTTTCTGATGGATTACATGTTATGTTTGTTCTGGAATGATAAATAAATTGAATTGGAATCTAGCATATATGAACGTGGATATAGTTTTCCTGCCCTTATTTGTGCTATAAAATGGCACTAATCAGTGACCAATTTCAAATTCATAGAACTGACTATTGACCAAAGCCTACTAAGTTTTGTAGAAATGTGACTCAAATTGTCTAAGACATAACACTTGGCTTCCAGTGACCTACTCTCTAATTTTAAACACCTCAGGTTCGATGGTGGACCACACGATGGTGGACCTAATACGTTGCATGGATATCCAACGAACCTGGAAGTTGCATGAATAAGTAAATAAGATTGGGGGAATAAAGGTAGGCCATTACCCATCAGGTTAACGTAAATTGACAAACTGCGAGATTTTGCATAAATTAAGCAAATCAGACACACTGTATCTATGTTAAAAATTTGGTGGACTGAAGGTGAACCAAACCCACCGAGTACTACATAAAAAAATCATTCAAAATCAGTCTTACCATCTAAGTGAGGTCCAAGTTCCATTTTGAACTGAGACAAAAAGGGTAGTTTCGATGTAAACAATAGTGACATCATGAAATGTGTACTCAGGAAAACACAAGACTTAACTGACTTGCTGTGAACTGTAGAGATAATAGTGATTAACATCTTGTGTTTGTTAGAGATTTTATTTTTTTACATGATGAATTATTGCAATGTTACAATCCTATTGTACCTGTTGCTAAGTTTCATGTGAATACGGAACACATGCTGATAAACCCATCACGTGAGAGATTTTAATTTATGGACTAGAGACTCGCTGTCCCGTTGAGAACTTGGGATCTAAGTGATGAATTACACAATGACACATCGCTGGAAATCTACTTAGTTTTAGTACTCACTCTATCGTATATATATGTTAAACTGCAACACCATAGCTCTTAACATGGCTTCTGTGCAATCTCACGATAATTTTCCAGGCCTGAAATCTAATCAGAATGAGCACACCAAACCCCCAGGTAAGGTACAGAATGATTCTAACCACTCTCACAATTCAAGAGATAACTACTGATGACACATCCTAATTTAGTCTCATTTTGAACATAATGAGAAAGGCAAATTCCTCCCTATACAAATTCGAACATGATACTAAAGTTGCCTATACAACAGAGATTACTGTAGGCTGACTGTGGATGGACCGTCAGCCCATCCATGAAGTTGATTGTACCTGTCGTTTCACAAGTTAATGTTGTCATCTTCACAGCAGTTACTGTCTGACCTCATCACTATCGTGCAGAATATAACCGAAACTTCCACAATTATTCTGAGCTGTGGAAGCCTCAGCCTGGCTGTGGTAGGACTGGGGTTGCTTGATGGCATCCATACAGAAACTGGTAGTAGGTAAGACTTGACAGCGACTGTTTTTAGAAAACATTGACAAAACTTCTTTTGGGTTGCCTGAAAGATGCTATTTTGCTACTCCTCCATTGGCTTCCTCCATCTGTTATTATGTTCACTGACATCTCCACATTTATGTGTGATAATTGTCCTCCCATTCCTTTGACAGATAATAAACAATTCTGGGGGGCTCTACCACCTTAAGGCTTCACGATGTGGGGTAAAACTACTAGATGAGTATAATGACAGCAGGTCCCTGTCAGGGCATGACCCTGCTGAATACTGGCAGTTTTTCATCTGGGCAGAAAGGGGGATTCTTCTTCCTTCAATGTTTTATTCCCATTTGCTTTTTTTTGTTGTTTTTGTTTTTTGTTTTTTTTTTTTTTTTTTTTTTTTTTTTTTTTATTTTGATTGTTTCTTGCCACGCAGGTCCGTGGCTGCCTCGTATCAACAGTGCGACGTAATTGGCTACATCCTGAAGACCCCAAACTTTGTTTCTTCCACCTGCCGGTTGAGGGCGGCACTCAAGCTCAGCGCCACCACCTTCCTGGTGTCTGCTGGGTCTATAACACCATCATCCCACAACCTAGAGAGAGAGAGGAAAACACCTTAATAACAGAACTGTTCTGATTACCTTCAATAGTCCATTCAGGAAATGCGTTATTGCATAAAACCAAATAAAAGAGCAAATCAGAACAAAATGTTTTTGAGATACAGATACAGTAACAACTGTTCCGGAGATTCTTTGAAATCAAAGAAGCTCTTTATATCAAGAAGCTCAAACCCAGAATCTGAATAACCAGTTTTATCAACATGGACCTTTCTTTCTACTTAGTGTATTTTGATGATGCCACTGAAGAATCAAATTGCGTGATTAATGCCTTATTGATACTGCTATTCAGCGGGTCACAATATCTGAATACGTCTGTTATTGAACATTCCTATATTGATTGTTTGCCTATTTGGTTCTGTAACTGTACAATTCTCCTTCCATATTTTAGTTGTGAGGTAAGATTGTCCACCCAGCTACAAGCGCTCTGCCATAACCATATGCTAACTGAAAATAAAATGTAAAAGTGTGGTGTAAATTGGACACACGCTTAGAGTGACAGCAGTGTTGCTAGGTAAAATTCATATATGTGACCACTCAAAGTCACTGGACAGTAACAGTACTGTAGACTAACAATAAAACAGAAGGGACAGGTGAATTAGACACAAGCCTAGAGCCAACAGTGGAAGAATGCAAGGTAGAATTCACCACTTGAAGTGTTGGCTATAATTGACAAAGCCTGAAGTGCCAGGTAAAATATAATGATATTTTTTTTTAATACAAAGACGTGGTGGGCCTAATTGGTTAAGGCGGCGAGCTCGTAACCCAGTGGTTCTGGGTTCGAGTCCACGTTGCACCCTTGAGCAAGATGCTTTATCTCGATTGCTTCACTCCACCAGGTGTAATGGTGGACCCTGTGAGGTGGTAACTTATATAGCGTTGCTGCACCTATGGGAAGTCCCCCAGGGGACACGATGTGGCATAACTGTTCAGTGTGCCAGGTACGAAAAGCAAGGGTTGTGCACTATTATAGTGTGGGTGTGTGAAAAAGTTACCAATGTGCAGGGGTAATGATTGTGAAATGATTGGAGATGTGGTTGCCAATATGTTTAAGGCGCTCTATATAAATGAAAATCATTATCACGACACAATGGAGACCTTCAATCTCCCCAACTCACATATCAATTACTCAGGAGTGAAAACAAACTACATCAACTAAGCATTATAGAAATCTGACAAATCCTTCAAAGTGAGCTAGATATATTGAATGAACCACTTCCAGTGACCTCTAATCTATATATAAATTTCTTTTGAACAGGAAGCTGAAAGGCTTAGTGATCCTTGACTCATTCCTGGCCATCTATGGCCAGACAACAAGGACAAATGGGAAATTGTACCACTCGTTATGGCAACATTTGACACGTCTGACAATTTCCCATTTCCACAAAAAAATGATGCTTATCTGATCAACCAATAGAGTTCATGTAAACTTGATAAGAAAGTAAATACTTAAATTTCACCTTAATCAGACCAAATAATCTGATCTTTTTTCCAACAAGGATTTTCCAATTTTGACCCCTGATTGCAAGGTAAAGGTACCCAAAACATCAAATTTCCACTTCGTTCCCACTTTCACCAAAAATAAAGGTGTCCATCTGCTGGTCATGGGTAACACTTCCACCAAGTTTGAATTTCACTGGAGCAGGCATGTTGGTTTATCTGATTACAAGTTAGGCATACGAAAACATTACCAACACAAAAACATTACCACACGCATGCCACGTGTGACGATATATATAAATTTTTGGGAATAAATTTCAACTTAATCAGACCAAACTATATGAACTTTCAACTTTTTTTCCGACAAGGATTTCCAAATTTAAACCTCTGGTCTGACCTCTCACCTGACCTTTAAAATAATGGGAGCCAAAATGAGTAATGTGGTGAACACACATATCAAGGATGAGCTTTATCCATCCGTGGAGGCAAGTTATCATGTTTACAAGCCAAAAATGGGGCCACAAAAATTTACATTTTCACTAATTTTGATATTTTACCAAAATTACCCCGACCAAGCCAAAAAACAATAGAGTTCCCTGTACGCTCCATGAAAAAAGCTACACACCAAATTTCAACAGAACAAACCAACCATTCGTTTCTTCATCATGTTTACAGTTACACCAGATTTCGATTTGCCTCTGTTGAACCTCAGATGACCTTTGTTAGTGACCCAAAACCAATAGGGATCATGTACTCACATTGGGAAACCCACGTACCAAGTGTGAGCTTAAGCCATTCGCGTGCGGGTCAAAGCCTATAGTGTCCATAAGGGAGAATTGGCAGAAGAACGAAACATCAGTTTTTCACAATTTTTCAATTTTCACCGAAAAAAGGCCCCCGCTCAAACCGGAAAACAAGGCGGTTCTTATAACCCCCCCCCCCAAAAAAAAAATGAGTATGCCAAATCTCAGATGATCGAACCAAGCATTCTGGACTTACATGTGTCCACAAGGTTTTTAGACTATGGCATCTGCTGACCTAGATAACCTCTGACCTGAACCCAACAATAGGGATAATGTACCCAACATGGGGAACACACACCAATATGAGCTCAATCATCCAGGTGGGGTTGAGTTATGTGTTCCACAAGCTTAAAATCTATCAGTTGACCTCTGCACTACACCAAAATATTACGGTTCTTGTTCCTGCCCATAAGAATAGAAAAAAGCAAGTATGCAACATATCAGATCATTGGTTTATCGTGTCCTCAAGCCAGGCGTCACACATAGTAACACATACACACACTGTCATGATGCATAGATGCTGGACTGCCATGAAGGTATCCAAAACAAATTTTACAATTCCCACTTTCACCAAAAATTGACAAACTACCCATACAAAAATAGATAGCGTTCATGTAATCATCATGGGAAGGCACCCCACACGTTTCAAACTTGATCCTGAGCCTGGGGCATGCTTAACTCAGCGATTAAGGGTAAAAAAGGCACCAAAAAAAACTGACTGTTACAGTTTCAATAAAATTTCCCAAAACTGACCCGCAATCTTTACTGAAATAAAAATAGAGACATGGATCCATCATGGGAAACACCACCAAACTAAGTTTCAACTTCATCTAACCAGGCATGTGGGACTCAGCTGATTTCAATGTAAAAGGTACCCCAAAACATAAATTCCACACGTTCCCATCCCCAAATTGACACCTACTCTGCAAAAATAAATAGGTTCATGGGTAACAACTTCAACCAAGTTTTGAATTTCACTACAGCAGATGTTGGTGTTATCTTATTACAAGTTAGGCGTTACAATCCTACAAACACACACAAACATAGATGCCACGTGTGACTATATAGCTTCCTAGGGACTCCTGTCCAGGTAATCGAGAAGAAAATTGACCAAGACCAAGACAAAGGCTGAGCCCAGGTTGCTCCCATTTCAACTAAGCAGCTAAGCAGCTAAGGTTTGAAAAACTTTTATGCCTCATATCGACTATTGCTATCTCTCTACCATCCAGGACTGCTTTTAATTACCTGGAATAGCATGTATGGGATTGCCCTCCTCTCGTACTTTTTCAATGATTGGATCCCTGAGAGCTCTTCTAGATTCCTCAGAGAACTGAGAGGAAACAAAAAATTAATGCAGGCGTCTGTGAACCGAGTTAAACATGACCACAATGAAGGATGGACAATTACAGTTCATCATACATGAATACAGAATTACAAAATACAGATGACCTTTTCTAAAAGTATACTTGCATTGACTCTGCAGGATAGATGCTGCAGTTCCCACCCTGATAACAGGGATATGGAACGATGAGATTATTCTTTTTGATATCTGTTCGAGGTGATGATACACTTTTAGGGTGTCAGTGACACTTTGCAAGCAAATATTCCAGGTTCAAATCCAGCAGTCACCAGATGTTTTCCCCTAGGTGGCTGTACCTAGGGACCTGTGAGAAACTTGAGTGAAACCGGCACTGCATTAGCTGCTGCCACATGCTCTCCGGAATGTCGGAGTGCGTACAGTAATATGATCAGGGTAATCAGAGTACTACTGTGAAAATGCGCTAAATAAGTACCCAGATATTATTATTATTATCATTATTATTACTACTTGCAGTTGCGATGGGTGAGGTCTTGGTCTTCACTTCATCGTTCCGCTGTAATACAATGGACTTTCTGGGGTTATTGGGGTTTGTAATAGGATATTAGCAAGTAGGTCTCGTCGATTGGTTGTGAGCAGTCACTTCAAACTTGAACTTTGGTTACATCAGGTTCGAGAAAATTAGTCAGGTCACGGAGTTCATTGTTAGTTCTTCCATATGGAACATAGAATAGCAGTCTCGGGAGCAGGTTGGGATTGGTTACACCACTGCTTTGTATCAAGAAGAGAGGGTGAGTTATAGTTGGTGCTCATTCACGATCAACATGGCTAGGTTACCTCCATGAGCCTCACTTGACTTCCTGAACCCGTAGATTTCAAATCAAATCAACAACTGCCGAATGAGATGACAAAGATATGAAATCCTCTCTCACATCGCAAGAGAAGTCATCAAACCTATTCTACCATCTAAGCTCTCTATCGTGAGGCACTGATCATCATAACCTCTTTTCCCTCTCTTCGGAGCTGGCCCTCTGTTATTGTGGCTAACACTGATGCCGCCTGCTGTCCTCCCATTACTGATATCCTCGCGTTGGGCCACATGTACATGAATCGTGGGCTGCAAGAACAAAAAAAACTGCAATGAAGGATTACCCTCACACAAACCTCACTATTGAGAGTTTGTTACACATCTGCACAAAACTTTTTACAAACTGAGTTAGGGAATCGCGTGCAGTTTCCTTCGGCAGTTGAATGTTTGTTATTAAACAAACTTAGTCCACTTCTGGTACACTACTATTCATTCGCTGATGTGAAGTATGGCATCGACTGATGTGCCTGGAGAGGGTCCCCGTCAAACTCAATGTATTGTGCCAAAAACAATGTGCAGTCTTCGTTCTGTGAATATTCATTCTTCATATCCATTTCTTGATGTCTGCTGTGTACTGGCCACTGGTCAACAATAGATAGCTAAATTTGACATTTGTTGATGTTAGTTCATCATATACATTATTGTATGACAGGGCCTTCATCCTCACTATTGTCATGGCCATCACAATTCGATCACCATAATTGTTAGTATAATTCACTTTATGCTAAAATGGTCCAACTTTCCTATATATTAAACAAGACCACGCAGGTTAAAGCTGCAAAGACTGGAAAATTCCTAAGAGAACAATACCTTCACGACAGTCTCCATCAAAAATATTACCTCTTGGACAATTCTTCTAATTCTGGATTTTACTCTCAAATGAGGGTACTAAGGCATTATATCAGAAGTTCTCAAGTGTTTTGGGCCGTTGCTATACTTTTGCTTGGCTTGGTAATCAATCATAGTAGCCAAAATTTGTGATGATACCACTTCAGCATGCATGAGTAATTACTGCCTGGACGAATATTCCTTACAAGATGCAATCAGTGTGATCAGAGATGCACCATTATTGTGGATGATCAAGGGATATGACAGGCAGTTCATGTATAGCACACTTCAATAACATCTACCTGTAATGCCATTTTTATTCATCCTGCCAGAATTGACTGTATTGGAGCTACTGGAGCAAGAGAGTATTTTGAAGGGAGTGAGTATTCTGGAGTACCATGGGGTTGCCAGTTTGATTAGGGTTCAATTCCGCCAGAATGAGACTAGTAGGCTAACAAGGCGATCTTACCCACTATTTCCTGGTTGCACAATCAGTAGTTCCTTCTATGTGTATCAGTCACCATGCAACAATTACAAGGCATTCCATGTTTGCTCTCAGATTTTGGTATTTGCATTTCACATAAACATCTCCTAATCAGTGACCAATTCAAATTCATAAGGTCTTTTATGGAAATGTGACTGAAATTGTCTAAATAATGCAAATTGGACAAAATACTTGACTTCCAGAGATCCATTTCCTAACATGAATATCTCAGGAACATAAGTGGACTACACTTAGAATGTTTCATAGAAATCCAACAAACTTGCATAAACGAAGCAAACTGTACACATTGAATAACCACCAGTGACTCAAACGTATGTTAAAAATTGTTTGGGGGGACTAAAGGTAGACCAAACCAATCAAGCTTCATGAAATTTGAACAAACTTTGGAATTTTAAATAAACCAAGCAAGCTAAACACACTGACTGACCTCCAGTGACCTCAATCTATGTTAAAAATTTGGGGAGTCAGGCTAAAGGTAACCATACCCTCAAGTAGGCATGAAAATCTGGCGAACTTTAAAATTTAGCATATATTATGCAAATTAGACAACTTAATTACCCTTTTCTCTGCTGAAAAATCTGATAAGTTTATCTACCTTATAAGCCTTTACCTCTGTCGCAAATGACTTAGCACCTACTGTTCGTCCGTAATCTTGATAATGAGCCTAAACAATAAGTTACGTAAAATGGGCAGAACACCATACTCAATTAGTGAGTTTTTGTGCCCAAGTTCTAATCAGATCGTGTTCACCCAACCCTGATACTATATTGAAAAAAATCATCACACACACCCATGTATACACACACACTACACACATACTCCATACCTAAAAAAACACAAACACACAAACAAACAGATAGCAAAGGCTTGTCCTGAACTTTGTTCAGCTGAGACAAGAGGGGGGGGGGGGGCAAGGTGTAGGTATGAGAAGAATAGGTGAGTGTTTTTGGGATTTCATCGCAACAAGCCAATTCAACGATTAACTCTAATGATGTTATGCTATATAAAAGTGTTACAGATTATATTTCAAAGCTCTCCTTGATAAATTTACCAATGGGTTTTTTTTTTCTCCAAGAGTGAGGAAATTTGCATCTGTGAATTGGCTTTTGCCCATCTGAACTCCATTCAAGAAGAGGGATAGTATTCACTGTAATGTTGTGTCTGTCTGTCCATCCACCCATGTGTCTGTCTGTGTGTGCATTATGATATCTGTATATGCCCTCGTGCTGAAATTGCAAGTCAAGTCTCATCCTGCGTCTTCAACTTTCAACCCTAACGACCATACTAATTTGCATAAATTTGAACATTAGTTGAAAATTAACCCGAGAGCTTGTGTATAGATATCCCATGACCACTGGATGCATGGACATGCGTGTGTCTGTCTGTCCATCCACCCATGTGTCTGTCTGTGTGTGCATTATGATATCTGTATATGCCCTCGTGCTGAAATTGCAAGTCAAGTCTCGTCCTGCGTCTTCAACTTTCAACCCTAACGACCATACTAATTTGCATAAATTTGAACATTAGTTGAAAATTAACCCGAGAGCTTGTGTATAAGATATCCCATGACCACTGGATGCATGGACATGCAGTTCTGTGTGTAGCCTGATGGCTAAATGTATACTGTCTGATATTAATTGATTAACCAACTAATTAGTTAGCTGGATCATGATCACCCTTGTCCAGTCCAGCATAGGTGAAGGCCTGAGACTTGGTCAAGTCCATTTTCTCTTTCTGCTGAGGTCATGGCCTAGCCCACTTGTTGACGGGATGTGTCTGGTTGCATTTCCCACGATCTAATTTAATTTGTCAACAGTTCTTCTTTTATTTAACTATACCTAAAATACTTCTTTGATCTTACTACTGTGATTGGAGGATGCTATACTTTCCTGATGTATTTCGTAAGAAAGGAAGTCAGGTCTGTGAACAGTTAATATGTTGATATTTCCACGAAAACAGAGCTCTGCACTGCACTGGTGCAATGAGATATTTCAGCCCTGTGGTGCAATGATATTTCAGCCCTATGGTGCAATAATGATTGACCAATCCATGGAGAGGGGTGTGACGTACCATTTTTTATTAGCCAATCAGGAAAGTTTATTTCTTTGAGTGGGAAAACTTTTGATCATCCCTATGGAATTACGGTTTGTGATGGCCTGTTGTGGGTATTGCATGTACTAGTCCCTGTATAAATGGATGTATTTGTGTCTGGAAGGCACTCTCAAACAACCACCCCGTTCAGAGCATACAATCTACAGTTATTGCTATATCACTGGGAAGGAAGCAAGACAAAGTTAGACCTAGTAATTGCTAAGTCTAGAAGAGAGGCACTCTGTATTTTGCTTTGTTATCAGGAATCAACTCGAGCAACTTATATCAGGAATCAACTCGAGCAACTTTTTATCAAGAAACTGTTTTCTTCATCGGGAACTTGGTGATTGTGGAGCATAAAATAGTTCTCTCTATTCACAAGATATGCTTGCAGTCATGAGACTGGAGATAATGTTTTTCACTGGATCCAGGACAAGCTCCAGCTTTATATTTTGTTGTGGATATCGAAACTACAAATTTGGAGGACCGTCAGCGAAAGCTGAATACTGTGAGTAAACACTTTATCTTCACCCCACACTTTGGATTTGTCTTCTGGAGGAGGCACGTCACTTTGAAGCCCTTCCTGCACCAAACTCCAAGCCCGTAGATTGTCTCCCATCCTGCCACCCCGCCGTCCGCCCCGTTACCCCGTCGTTTCCAGAAGACGATCAGCCCATCCTAATTAGCTATTTCAGATGGCATGTTCCGTGCCGCGTTCCGCGTTGTGCACATATTCCATCTGAGTAAAATTGGAGCAGAAGTTTAAATTGCTATTTCAAAGGAATTAATCCCCATCTTGTATTATGTATTTTGAATAATGTGAACTGGAGGAAATAGAGTCTGAGGACTAGTTTCGACTTAATTATAGTTTCATTGTTCCATATAAAATCCTTGTTATGTGTTTAATTGCCTTCTCTGATCATATTTCTCTGTTTGGCAAGTTCAGCGACGCTATTTAAAGTTTTGGTTACATTGTCACACCCTATACAGACTTGGATTCCCAGTCCTGTCTTGAAAATCTTACCTGTTCCACCTCAGTTTAAATTTGTTGGAAGCTGTTATTTTTAGCAGATTGTTAACAAAGGCTACATGTGTATAGACAACTATGAAGTGGCTGAACTGCTTAGGTTTTGGTCATAGTAATATTCTATTGCGTTGTCTCATTTTGTTAATTAAATAATTTTTTTTATTTAAAGTTGTTGGATTCCCCAGAACTCAGTGGAATGGTCTATCCACCATCCATAACTTCTCAGGAGAGTCATGTCATTCATTCTGTCTCCTTTGGATATTTTGTTTTCTATTTACCCAAAAGTTTGTAGGTTTGGTATGACTTGATGTGAGAATAAGAGTAAACCCATGATCACTAGAGGTCATTAAGTGTGCCTAATCTGCATAATTTTTGAAATTTCTGATTTTTTGCTGATTTCACATGAAATTTGGTAGACATCCTATCCTTCGGTCTGAACCGTGCCACCAGGCCAGGCACTTATGGTGGTTTGCCTTGTTACTGGTTTTACCATGATGGCCAATAGTTACACCTACCCGTATGCCCGACCAACATGCCATGTTGCCAGCACCGAAAGAACCCTCCAACCACAACGGTGATCTTTGGGACTTTAGCGACCGCGCACTGCTGTCACCATCTTAGCACATTCTTGGCTTATACACCAGCTTCTGCACTCCCTACCACCCATAAACCGAATGAATGTAAGAAAGAATGATTTCCACTGTTGATGTCAATGGTATGCTAGGAGGGGAAGGGGATGGAGCTGGGGTTTGCTGTACTGTGTTCGCCTATGACTTCTCTCCGTGGTCGGATAGTTGAAAGTGTTAAACTGTCTAGAAGCCTGTAGGAGTGGGGGTCGTGATGAGGCTAATAGTGGGATTGAGGGTGGTTGGGATTACTAGTGGGATTCACTGTTTTGATCATGGCGATGTACTGGACTATTCTATAATGCTTATAGCTTGTTGAGTTTTGTGGGTGGGGATGTTAAACAACAAACTACTGAGATATAGGTGATGCCAACAACACTCACTCATGTGCTTGCATAGCAGCAGATCTGACACAATGATGGGTCACCTTCAAATGCATCAGCCGCTCTAATGTCATAGTATACACTGAACACGGCTTGTCAGCGAGCCACTTGGTATGCTATGGATTGCATGTATTTTTGATTGGTTGTGCGGTCGGCCAAGGTAAATAATTAATAGTTAACTATTGACCAGAAAGTGACAGAAAGTTTTTGGTTGATTTGACAAGGGATCAGAATCAAAAGAAAAAAAAGATCACAACCAGTCTTGAATTTCTCCATAGTTTGACTCACGCTGACAAGGTTCAGCCCGAGTCTGCCCTAATGCTTGTATGGGTACAATTTATTACTACCAACATTGGTATGGGACCAATCCCCATCTCATCTTCCACTTAGGTTTATCGGAAGCATCACACAGACACAAGCAACGAATGTGTGACTATGCAAATTCCTTCCACCCCTGGCAATGATTTGAAAGGAGGCTAGTAGAAGCAAGTTAGACTAGAGGATTTCCAAATGAGACATGACTTTAAATTACAACACCAAGTACAAATCATGAGAGCCATTTACCTGTGATATTCTGGAGGAACAGGAGAGGTATCTTCCTCTGACAGCAGAGCTCGATGAAAGTGAAGTGAGTCGCCGGAAGGGCACAGGTGGAGAAGAGGACAACCATTATTACCGAGGATACCGACAGGGTAACCATGAATGTGGGCAAAACCTGTGGTAATGGTACACATGATTAGCCATGAATCCACTGCTGACACAGTAGAAAAAGTCTTACATTAGAATGAATGAGACATCAGAACAGACTGATGGAGGAACCATCCCAACTTATGGAACGACTGCACTAAAAGTGCCGTAACTAACACTGCAAAAGAGCTATTTGATTTCAGTAAAAGAGGATGATGTTCATATGAGGTTTCAAGGCATCAATTTTGTACTGAATGGAATATTCTAATGTTGACCCATGGTTATATTAATGGCAGTGCACTGATCTCCTGTCTAGGGCTGTAACAGTCAAGGAGTACAATGAGTGGGAGCTACTAGAATTCTAAATCTGGTGCTACTGTTACTGATTAGAAAGATACTTCTTCCTATAGCAAACATGTATTTAGCATTGCAGCCCTGTCGCTGTGGAATACTCTTCCATATAACTCAACGTCAACCTGACGACTCTCGAGTCGTGCTATAATGAATGATCATTATCATCAAAGTGACGCTGCAACCTCTGCTTCGGTTCAACCAATCACTGTACCAATAGGTTCGAATCATGTATAGAGCCAGTGTGGTCAGCTCACCGATCCACCCACATAATCCCAACACATATCTGGCAGTCCTCTCATGAGCTCTGATTATGTCAGTCTAACCTGAAACTTCTGACCCTGAAACACCCCATTATGCACAAGGTTTGGTGTAAACTCAATAAGAATCTGCTACTAAATTAGTAGTAGCAGTTTCTGATGCCTAGATAGAACAATCAGAGATGAACTGAATATTCAACATGCTTGCATGTACAGACACATTTACTTTTTTCAAAATCTAATTAATTACGTACCGTAGGGGGGTTTGGAGCGAGTCAGGGCTAGAGACGATATGATCAGACAGTTATATGACGATTCATTACATATTTGCCGCTAGATGTGATATGTAATATACTGTTGCGCATATATTGAGGTGAATTTAATTTTCAAGGATGTATAGGTGGACAGGTCGCAGGACATACGGATAGGGCATCAGGTCAGGGACCAGTGAGGGAGGACTGTAACTCCTGGTAGGCAAATGTAATAAATTGACACACACAAACTGAGCCATACTGTGAATTTGGTGTTGACTAGATAAACTAATATCCTTCAATTGACTGATGTCAAAGACTCTGCTATATCTGACCACTTGAGCATTTTCTTCACTGTCGCCAAACAAGCTTCTGTGCATTCCTGTTAGATGTATACAGATTGGGATAATTGCAGGATAGGACGCTTGATTTGGAAGGACATCTGGAAGATGAGCTGCATTCCACCTGATGACCATACCTCCCGACCTCATCTTCTCACAATATGATGCTGCTCTTGAGGACGTCCTCGATGAACCCTGGAACAATTTACCGTCAGAAGGCTCTCCTTTCTTACTTGTGTTCAGAAAATGCTTGCGAGACTACTTCTTTGGAATCATTTTCTAATTTTTTTTTTTTTTTTTTCAGTTTGTAAATTGCACAGAGCTTTTGGATTATGCGCTATGAAAAAAACGGGGAAATAATAATAATAGGTGAATTGAGGAAGGCTTTTATTGATATATAACTTACCTGTGATTAGTGTTGGTCCATACATGGCCTTAAACTCGTCAAACTCGCTGCCATCAACTATCCTGGCAATGACCTCTCGTATGTCGTATGCCTGATTGAAATCTTATGCACAATGGCTTATATTTCCTCTGATGGATAGAGAGGCTCCCTTGGTGGAAGGGGTGTGATCATCTGAGACGGGATGCTTGTTAATGTTTACTGGGTTGGCGTGCTTGCACAATTCACTCATGTTTGTAGGACAGTGGAAGTCACCTCCCTTAGTCATCTCAGATTTGAACAAACCCTTACAAGATGGCAACAAGTATGTATTGCTGTCATAGTAATGTGCATCTGGCCACCCTCGCGTTCGGGACAACACAGATTAAAACTGGACGATGATGATGACAGGCCATTTCTTAATCACCAGGGGCAGATAAAGGAAGTTGACATTATAAACCAAGAATAAATCAAGAACATTTCATATAGTACTGCCTTAAATGCCCCTTTCAAATTCTAGATTGTTCAAATACTCTCCCATACTCTCACCTCTTATGATCAGTGGGCAACCCCAATACTGAGGTTGACAGGGTGGATGAGAATGGTGTCACTTGGCACAGTAACCTCAGTATCAATGGCCACATCATAGAGGTTTTTGCATAATTTATTGAGTACTTGTTGGCAGAAGTTCAAACCAATGCAAGGCCCACCAAGGATGAGGACCTGGATACTGTACTCTCTGATTCCTGCAAGCCTTCACCAGGGGATAGAAGGTAGCATAAGATGCCATATGAGGAAGGGAGGGGAGAATTATTAATTGGTTAGGTTCCTATAGCATCTTACAATGTGGAACAACTCAAGGTATACCGGCAATGAAAATGTGATTGACCCTGGTACTGCATATTCATAACCTGACCATCAAAAGAGTGCTACAAGACATTTTGATCGACAATCACATGATATATACCTGTTTGGATGTAGCAACGTGGAAAAGCATCTTGGACAAGACTACGAGTGATATACATGACAGTTTTGCAGCTATAAGTTCGAATGACTCTGTCATAGCCTCCAGTTCCCTGTCCCCAGCCCCATGAAGGCACTCACCTTAGCCGGATTGGGTTATCAGATCAGTTTAGAGGACCTCACCCTACGGTTGAGGAAGAATGTAAAAAGTTGTCGATGACTCACATAATATTCGAGTCTTTTCTTGTTTAATTGGATACAACATCTCCTGGCAGGTATAATGCATGTTTGTCATCTGTAGCTAGGTAATCTTTCCTTTTCCCGATTTGCTGTAATGAGAAGTGAAGGAGAAAATTCTTGTACAAGCCACGATATAGCCATCAAAGCTGAGTAATAGGCCTATTCATAGCAAATGAGAATGAGATGATAATAATATGGTATCGGAGGTAATTTGTGTAACTGGCAGTCTGGCGTTATACACAGAGTGTGAAAACCCCCTCCACCCCTCTCCTGACAAAATGACACAGCCAACAGGCAAAATACTCAAAGGCCAATGGTCATTGGGTGACAGATTTGCTTACACCTGCACACAGGTGAAAAGAGGACACTTCATAACCCTACTCCAATTTGGAGGTTTTAGCATGTTACTGCTGTTGTTTGATATATCTCATTTTTTAACCTTTGAGCAATTTGAGGAATCCATGACATCACGGCGGAACAATGCAAAAGTTGTTCCATCGACCCTACACAGTAAATGCTGCATTTTTGCGTCATGATAACCGGACAATTATAAAGAGTATGCACTTAGAAATTATTGAAATTGATCTTGATTTGTAGGTTTTTATGTGGATCCCATCTTTAGTTTGTTCAGTAACAATATTTCAGAAAGTACATGTTTTACATTGACTTTGTATTATAGAGGATGTTGCGGTTCTCCCCGTGATACCACAAGGCAGTTTTTTGCAATAGCTGATTGTGCCTTATCGGTACATCAGAATCGGCTGAAATTCGTTCTGGAGTTTCAGCTGTCATAATGTAACAAATAGAAAGCACCAATAGTGCCGTCAAAGATTCACATGTCCATTAGCTTTAAACAATTTCCCTGTACACATGATAAAAAAATAGCATGGTAGAACTGTGGATGAACTGGTTACGTTGCCAAAGAGCGGTGACAGTGAAAAATAGGCCATCCTGATACCTCTGCACTAGTTGGTGCACACCTCTGAACTGCTTAGTGGTGAGCATGTGCATTTGCAGCCAAGGAGAGGCCATTTTATTGCTTGTGGTCTTCTACCGATTTGCTCTACAGCCCAGTCCAAGCCCATTGGACCTACAGGGACCATTGCGTCACTGGCTTTGTTCACGAAACATGAACTAATTGGGTGCATTTCAGTTTGGCAGGCAGGGGTACTTTAGGAAATCAAATTGGTTGGTAAAATATTCAATCATTGTCTGAAAAAAAAAACTCAGCAGAGTATAACAACACCCTTTCTCAACGATCACTTACATATGAGCTAATTCACAGCTACAAAGACACATGCTCATGAGTCACAGCTAAGCCCAGGTTTGGGGAGTACATAAAACAAGGCGATCGCCCCCCAATGTCTTATTACCTGTATTTTTTTTTTAGAGGACGACTCAATGACCATATTTTACGCTGAAAACTAATCATTTCATCTACCTTATATCCCACATCTATGTGCCGAACCAAGTCGCCATAACTACCGCCCTTGCTACAGCCTAACGATATAAATTTACATAAAATAGGGCTAATTCACCTAATTTATTGAGTTTTGTGCCCAAAATCTAATCGATATCGAGTTCACCCCCCCCCTGATGCTACCCTGAAATTTTTGTAGCAATTGCACTCACCGTTCGAAAGATTTACCTGCTACGAGAAAATGTGACCACACAACCACACAACCAAACACACACACGCATACACAACACCTTCCATAGTGACCACTAAGTCTCCCCCGAATTCCATTCATGCGAGGCAAAAATGTACCCATAGTGTCACCATTTTTTTCAACTGTCGATCTCTTTGAAGCAAAACCATTTATTTTCATCCCATTCCTCACTATAACTAGTGACGCAACTTATTGAGTGGGTGAGAATGGGGGGGATTGCCCAAGTTTCTTGTTAGCAGTCATATCTTATCAGAGTTTTGGGAAGAGTGTTGTCAGCTGATTCTACATACAGCATGTGTAACGTCAGACTGCCAAGTGTACCTCGCTGACCCTTTGACCACATATCATTATCAATATATTATCGTCACACTGTGCTGGTACAGGCCTTTATGGTAGGGGAGGATTACTGAATCGCCTTTGTTATATAATTACAAATTTTGGGACTTGCGATGACTTATGTGTATAATATTTTGACTAATATTTTGGTCATGTGACCATTTGGGGGGATACCTGTCATCCCCTTTCCCTGCACTGCCCTATATTGTGCCCCACATAACGGGCACCATACCAACATGTTTGATGTTCTGCAGAATTCCTCACAGAAGTCAGGTTTCATGACTCCCTTTCAAACGAAAATAATTCTTGCATCTTGGCAAGATTTTATGTGCATGATTCTATTCTTGTTTTTTCTTTTATATTTACTCTTGTTGATTGTGATGTCTATCTCTCATTTTTGGGTAAGAAAAAAAATTTTCTCTACTACTGCAACACATAACATTCCATACACTGCATGTGAACACAACCACTGATGCAGCTATATATTCAGATTGGGATCATATCGTTTCTACCACAATGTATTCTGCTCCACCAAGAGCCTCATCAGAAACCTCCTCCCCCCAGTGCTGCTTTAAAACAAAAACCTGCATGCTAGGGACCAAACCGTCAATGTCTAGAGCTAACAGAAGCACCCTAAAGCCATAATAGCTTTGAGCGTTTGTTGCATGACTTTTGAAGTACCTGTTTCACATTTGCACTTTTGTATTAAGGGGATCCCCCACAGTCCCCCCTCCCCGGATCCCTGGAATTTTTGCAATAGCCAATTATGCCTTATTGGTGTGGCCTTCACTGAATTTTATTACCTTGAATCGGAAGGTCCGACAATCTGACTCGTTTTACTGATCATTGGGTTTTCATTTATGAGGTGTTACATATGAAGCACATTCATTCAGTATGCTCATTATATCCCCCATGGGGATATGATGGTTGTCTTCGCCAGCTCCGCCGCAGGGAACTTTCGTGCTAGCGCGTAACTTTGTCGGAGTGGCTTGAAACTTTGCACACGTGTTCATCGGATAAAATTCTCGGATGAGTGGACGTCCCCGCATCACCACGAGGGCGGCCATTATGTTTTTTTGACAAAACTTTTTCATACCGATTTGCGCCTTTCGAAACAGGCGATCGTTTCAAGACCACTTTCGTTTTCCGTCCCTGTGACCCCACCCAGCGACCATTTGGGGATTTTTTTGGCAAAACTTTTTTTTAGTTGCGCTGATTTGCGCTTTTCGGGACATGGCCATCGTTTTTGGGACCAACTTTCCTTTTCGCTCCATGGACTCCCCCGGCGGCCCATTTTAGATTATTTTTGCAAAACTTTTTTATCAACTGATTTGCATCAACCCAACGGCGGCCTGACTGGAATTTTTTCTATCACAGATTTGCACATTTGGAACATCCAACGATCGTTCTTAGCTCAACTTTTTGTTTTTCACCCCATGGGACCCCCCCTGGCGGCCATCTGGGATTTATTTTAAAACTTTTTCATCACTGATTGGCACATTTTCTGAATCAGGGCCATCAGTTTGGGACCAACTTTTGTCTCCGCCTACGGACCACCCCACCTGATCTCACTTGTTATCAAATGGACATCGTCTCTCCCACTGGTTGCTCAATGTGTGAATATACACGTTGGCGGTTTACCCACCAGGCGTTGTCTAGTGTGATAATGTACTTTCATATTTTATGGTTACAACAAGGAAATATCATTCCAACCAGAGAAGATAGTGACATGTACAACTCCCAAACAATATGATTGGGACTTCTAATCCGCACAATTTCCTGTTTTCAAAACTGAATATTTTGATCGCTGTAAATTTACGATTTGTTTCCCACTTCGTTCATTTCGTTCATCAAGGTCAATTTGGATGAATCACAGTTTTTTAACTTTGGTGATAACGTCTGGCAAAATTAGAAGGGTGAAGGGTTGCCAACCAGGACTTTTGTGCTATTGTCAGATGTTCAATAGCGCATGGGTGGGTTGCAGGGTCGAATATCAGTCGAGTTGAATATGCAAAATAGCATTGGCTGTGTCAAGGTATAAGGCAGTCTTTGCTTGCACAAAATTATCTGTACCGGAAAAAAAAACCAAAAGGGGCAAAAAAAAAAAAAAAAAAAAAAAAAAAAAAAAAAAAAAAAAAAAAAAAAAAAAAAAAAAAAAAAAAAACAGGAATTTCTGACACAGCAATAACATTGAATGTTGAATACAAACAGGCGAAGGAAATCTGCAACTTAACCAATGGTGGCCACCCAAGCATATAGTTCTTGGTTCCTTGGAGCGATGATGCTCTCATCTGCCATGGCAGGCACGTAGGCCCCTCCGGCAGTACAGCTGCCCATTACGACAGCAATCCGAAAACAAGTATCAACGTACTGGTGAACCTCAGATCAAAAAACAACACACCACACATTTAAGAATAGCCAAACTGAAGACCATGAAGATTCAAGGCCAGTGTCCTTGTCTTTCAGGTATAAATACAAGAATCAAATTAATGGTGACCTTGGCTCTCTGGATAGACTTCTGATAGGAGACAACTCAGTGACACTATCCACAGTAACACATATGACTAAAACACTCCGTATGAGATCCTCTCCTTAGAGCAGTAAATGCTCAAGATACATGTTTCTCCCAAAACACATCTTACATAGCTATGAAAAAATTATAATAATATATAAAAAATAATAAAAAAAATAATAATAACAGGCACAGTAGCACACAAGACAGGAGAATCTGAATGATTACCTACTACCTTGAAATTGTGACTGAATGAGAATAGAAAGGCACATGCACAAGTTCCACAAAAATGCAGCCACGCAATGTAAATTATGGAAATGTGCTACCAGAGATAGCGCCAGTCAGGCATAGGGAACAGGACAACTAACAATCAGCAGTTGCAGCAATCAGCAGTTTAATAGCAGCCTATTAAAAACAGCAATGACCGCTTAGGTTCAGGATAGGTCAATAGAGATCAAATACACGTTACAGAGACAGGCTAGGCCCATAATGATAGTAATACACAAAACCAGAAAATCAATAGGCTTAGTGATTCCTTCACAGAACCTTGCTGAGTATTCACAAGGTTTCCATACATTAGATGTCTTCTGATCTCAAATGACCTTTCACCTGCACCAAAATAATAAAGTTTGTTACTCAGTTAGGGAAAGGATTCTGCAGCCAAGCCGGAGCTTGATTCATTGGGTGGGATTTAGTTATCATGCTCACAAGTCAAAACTTGGCAGAATAAACTTATTTTAAAAATTCTAATTTGCACCAAACATTACTCTCAATCTACACCAAAAGCAATGGGATCCTTGAACTCCCCAGAAGAAAGCTGCATACCAAATTTCAGCTTGACAAACAAAACTTCTGGACTCATCAAGTTCACAAGGTTTTCAGACTTGAACTTGGGTGACCGGGTGACCTATGACCTGACCACGGACAAATAGCAAGCATGAGCATGATCCATCCAGGGGAGTTTATTGTATTGTAAAGGCAGGCATCATATAAACACAAGCAAACACAGTCATGACTACATGAATTCCTTTGACTGGCTGTGAAACAGTATTTGCAGCTAACAGTTGTAGCTGAAATGTCACTTCCTACACCATCATTATGGCTTATTCGATCTCACGGTTTACTAACATCACTGTTGTAAGCAGGGGAAAATTGTTAGTTTAGTACTGGTAGGAGGTGTAATTTCTGGCAAGGGAGAGTTTTGAAGGATCACTCTGCACATGCCGGGCATGTAAAACTGCCATTTCTCCTATGATCTTTGGACACACCATTATATATTCCTTCACTGTAACTGTAAACATGGCTGTGGAAAAGGCGTGAAAGGCACATACACCCCAGATCATGTTCTTTATGAGAATTCAACTACATGAAATAACCACATGAGATTGGCCAGCATCAAACGTGTTGATTAGAATTAACTGCACTTCAGTAGAATTCCACAGCCTAGGTGGTGACAAACCAAGTGATCACCAGTCTCAAACTCTCATATCCTTGTACCACACCCCTAGTTAAACAGGGCGGTAATATGACTGCACTTGCTTGTAGTATGCTCCTGTAACCTCGGGAATTTGACAGAATAGACGTTTCCTGACACCTGAAACCGTCTGTTTCTGAATTCATCGAAGTAATGCTAAGTATTGTTCAGGAATGCAGTTCTCGTGTTTAGTTGCCTCCAATGACAGGATGGAACCAGGGCAAGCCTCCCCACCCTCTCATGGGCGCATAATGAATAGCTTCAAGAATAATATTTGGTGGGATTAGTTCCAAACAGCACAGAAATGCAAGCGTTGCCAACTCTTCTTTTGAGTGTTCAAGATCTTACCTGTGGTATACCATCGGCAGACATGTTGCGCGTTGTAGAGATCTGGCCAAGTGATCCCTGTCAGGAAAAACCTCCTCCTGCCTCGGTAGATTGGCGCCAACAGAGTCAGACTAGGGGAAGCATGAGAAAAGAGGGTCAATAATCTTCAATTCAAGCAAAACTTTGAGTTCATTGGTTCGGTTAGACAATATCTAACATATGCCCATGGGTGCTGGAAAACGGTTCAAGCTGTTTTTGAGGGCATTCACACATAAGGCAAAACAAACATCTCTGGGAGGTATGCCACTCTTGACTCAACTTTTGTGAGAAGTAATATTCCAATGTGCAACGCCTTCCACAGATTGTGACCCCTATTAGTAACTAGACATGGCAGGCGAGTAACTGCTGAGTGAATCCAGCAGAAACAGCATTTGTGAACCTTGTGTTGTTGAAGGAAATACAATGTACATTTGACATCCAGTGAATTTGAATGCCCCAAGTTCTGTTTTAAATCTGAAACAGTTAGAAAAAATTGCATGAATTATGCCAATGTGACCTCCTGTGACTTCAAATGAACTTCATGAGGTTTAGGACTAACACCCGTCCCACATCCACCGAGCTTGTTCAAATCTGATGAAGTTAGAAAAATTCGACCTTCGGTGACCTGAATCGACATCATGTTATTCATGCAGTGATGCTCAATTTCGAACTGATACCAGGATTTTACTAGCTAGAGGGGACATGTGTACCCAAGTTTCAGATCAATCGGATCAAAACATTAAAAAGTTATGGGCTAACGCATAAAGTTTCAGCCGCGCGCGCCTGGGCCGCGGCGGTGGCCGTGGCTACACACCCAAAACATAATAACCCCGGACACTACTCATGTAGCAGGATATAATAACATAGAATGTAATTTTGGAGAAGGACCATTAAAACCATGACCTATTTGAAGTCAGACAAAATGCCTCTATCTTCTCAATGTAGATTCTCATAACAGCTAACAACTATTCTAGTGGCCCTCCTTTGGACACTTCTATGATGCTCAGAAGTAAAGGCTCCACACCTGCAACACCTCTAATTCTTTTTGAACAGTTGCAAATTCCATCCGAAACAACTCCGTACAACTTGGTGTTGCCCGCAATTTTTTAAAACTCTGGACACAGCAACATCAAGATTATATATGTATGTCAGAAAATGTAATTGCCAGAGAACGCCTTGAGGAACAGTGACTGCCAAGTAAAAAAGGATGCCATCAATGACAACCTGCGTTCCCAATTGCAAAAACTACCCAGGATCACTTGAAGACATACCAACCCAGTACTTAAAATACCTAAGTGAGCAAAGAGGAGTATGAGGCTAATTCATGAAACGCTTTGAGGGTCAAGAAAATTTTTCAGCAGCACTACAGTGTGGAGACCCATAAACAACATCTCCATGAAACTCCAACAAATTAGCCAAGCAAGAACGATCCCCCCGAAAACCATAAGAGAATCCTGATAATCCCAAGTTAGGGCTGTGCATTTTCGAATAGTTAATAAAAGAAAATAATAATCGTTTACCGATTCGGGGGATTGTGATCACCATTGTGGAATCAAGTGGCAATCCTTTCCATCAAGCAAACTTGCTTCCAAACACTTCAAACATTAGCACAGAGAAAAACCACTTTATTCTGGCTATTGTTGAACCAACCCAAAAATGGCCCATTCTAGGGAAAACATGAATAGGTCCAGTCAGTAGTTGCATGGAAACCACAACCAACTGCTTCCAGTGCTACAATCATCACCACAAAAAGTACCCAATTGCCTAGCATAAAAGCATCAGCACCATCGAGGTGGAGACTATCCCAGCTACTCGCCCAGAAAACACCTGAACATCCAAACGGAAAGCCGACCTTGTTGCACTCAAGCTCTAAATCCTCGCAAAAAAGGTGGGAACAAACACAGTGCAAAACGTCGCTCGTTGTTCTTTGGTGTGAAAATTCCCCTCCCGACAATCAATAACCCCTTTCCCACGCAATCAATGTTGGGGGTCGTGTAGCATGATGACATCAGCATTGATCGGGGCGCGGGGTTGTCCAGGTATTTTTGCGAGGTTGTCCGAGCCTGTACTAATATGAAGGGGACAGCGACTATTACTCGATTTCGCGGACAGGGTGTAGCGGAATCTGGTTCTTTTTAACTTTGGTGTGGGGGGGGGGGGGTTCGGGCGTTAAATATATTGAGAGGGGTGGGTCGATTAGTATATCTTATTGGTCGGAGTATGGGAATTACATCAATCGAATTGTAGTGTTCGTTACTGCGGGCGCTATTAGGGATAATCGAGGAGTTCTATGTAATCTAATGGAGAATTGATGCGCTAAGCCGCCGGAGCCACGTATTTGCTCGTTTTCCAGCTGAAATGGATACTTGCATGCATTTAATTGTTTGGGACTGAATAAATATATCTACACTAGTTTAGGACTCCTCGAAATGATAATTCGATTCTCCCCATCTTTTCCAATCGTGGGACCCTGATTGCAAGACAAGTAGATGATCATTCCTGAATTGCTTCGTATTTTTATGGCGCACAGTACCTCATTCAAATAGTGTGTTCTGCCGTGGCTGACAGTTAAGGCTCACCGACTAACCAGGAAGAAGCTTACAACAAGCAGGTTCTGGACCAGTATCGCCTTATAAGTAGTCCATGTGACTTAACGGAATCATATCCATTTCTGGTGTGACCTAGCTAAACTGCGTTGGACTACGTGACCCAAACGGCTTTGGTGCGAGAACTTGGGGATTTACTTATTATATTATTCACCCCGCCTCACATCTAGAGCTGCCCATTGAGTCAAAGAGCATGTGGGTCCAGAAGCTGGGAGGCTGGTGCGCGGTTCGAAACAGAGCATTAGAAAAAAAAGGGAAAGCGGGCCAAGAGTAGACCCCCAGCCTACCTTCAAGAACCAAACACGCTCGCGAACGTTGTGTAGTCAGAGGAATTGAGTTTTTTTTTTTTTTTTTTACAAAGTGTGAGTCGTTGGTTAAAAAATTAAAAAAATATGGCCCCCCCCCCCACCGGGTGCCGTCGCCCCCGTACAGAGCTCCATGGCCACTGCAACCTGCTTCAGAATTCTAAGCAATCCCCCAAAACACCCCACCTTGCCGATCAAGTTGTCGCCCATTCCGGAAAAGTCGCCAAGCAGCATTCAACAATCCAAATAATACCGCTGAACGAACTTATAATGGTCTGAATACATTTGTATAGGGCTCGGACAATCCTCGTAAAAAAGGTGGGACAAAACAGTGCAAAACGTACGCTCAGTTGTTATATTGGTGCTGAACTTTCCCCGCCCGACAAATCCATAACCCCCTTTCCCCGCAATCATGTTGGTGATCGTGTCCGCATGATGACATCAACATTGATCGTGGGAAGCGGGGTTGTCCCCGGTATTTTTTTGCGAGGATGTAAGCCACCTCTTTCATACGTGCAATGATTTGTATTTGGAACCTGCCCTTCATACCTCTACCTCTGGATGATGCCACAAATTCAATCTTCACCTTCGAAGACTATTCTCTGTCAATAATAATAACAATAGAGGACTTGATAGAGCGGCCTGATGCGAGAAGCCTCTAAGCACTCAAAGAACCTAAAATTCCAGAGGTAACGAGAAGCAATGATTTTGCCAGGTTAGCCGAAATAACAAGCACAATATAGTTTGCCAGCCCTAGTGTGCAACCTTTAAAATGGCACTTATCAGTGACCAATTTCAAATTCATAAGGACTGATTGTTGACCATGTCTACCAAGGTGTGATAACGGTGGACTGGACTCAATAGGCTTCATGGAATCCTACAAACTTCGGAATTTGCATAAATTGAGTATTAGACACACTGAAACCCTAATTCTTTGCTAGAGTTTCAGGACTGAGGGTAGACCATATTCACCAAGTTCCTTGGAAATTTGACAACACACATTTTGAACGAATTATGCAAATCAGACAATTAATGAGAATATTTTATCCAATCAGTTTATTTACCGTATATCCTGTACTTCCGTGCTGAACTAAATCACCAATGCATCATGGTTTGTTCGTAAACTCGCTAAAAAGCTTAACCAATAAATTTCACAGAACATGCTAATCACCCCACTTAATTACTTTTTTGTGCCCAAAATCTAAATCAGATAGTGTTTCACCAACCCCAATACTACATACATAATTTTGTCAAAATTGGTCCTACCATATTGGAGAAATCCTGCCCTAGGGGGAGGGGGGGTGAGAAAGTGGTCACACAAACACACACACCACCAAGTGATCGCTAGGTCGAATAGTCTCTTTCTAACTTTGTACAGGCGAGACACAAAACAAAAGAAGAACAGGAGAACAACAGAGACAAAACAGAAGCAACAAAGACCGAACAGGGGAGTCAATCCGAGAGAAGTTACAAGATACGTTTTTGAAGCAAGACCTTGGACAGGAAAAAATTCCAGAAAAATTGTTAAAGTCAGCTCTGGTCCTACATGACTGATAGCGACCAGATTATCAGCCTCAGCAAGAGCAGGCAGCGATCGTGAGGCCTCGCTGGGGAGCGGGTTTGCTGTTGACAACAGTAAAGATATCTTTGATACGACTGTGTAATGAGATCAATGTGATAGGCGGTTGTGAGATTAACAGGGACAAGTTTGATTATATATATATATCGCACGATCCAAATCAATTTCCTGTGTCTTCAAGGCACCATGTCAAAAGTTTGGCTGGAGGTGCCTAAGCAGGCTAAAAGTCCCAATTGAACAATAGAAGGACTACTATTATTGGGCTGAGAGCTGCAGCCTGCTGAAGGCCTTACAGCCCCCAGCTTGAAAACAATAGAAAAAATGTATGTGATTGCATATATACTTGCAGAAGCAAAGAATCAAGCTACGAATAAGCTGAGGATATGACTCGACTAGGATTTGAACAAGCACTCTACCAACTGTGCTGAGAAATAAGGCAGCTGCAACCTGTAGTTTTAACCTGCCCCCTCCCTTTTCTTAACCAAGGTATATACAAGGTAGCCGGTTCTCTCTCGCAATCTCCTGTGCTCGTCATGCTTCTTTACTGTGATTGGGTAGTAACTGCCCCCCTTGACGGTGGCATCGTTGGCTACAATCATGCACTCTTGCCTGGATAAATGCAAATGTGGCAGCAGATTGAATTACATTTCATCAAAATATAGCTGCGAAAAGTAGGAAGCTATGACACTCTGCAATTAAGGTGAATTCCAAAGAAATATTTTGAACTTTGGAAGGAGAATTTTTGTGTGACAAGATTTTAGAGAGGCAACTTAAGGGGATTTTTTTTTTTTTGTTTTAAAAGGAAGCGAGTTTCCACCAAGGCCCCAAGAAAAATCTGCCATGTAATCAACAATGTTATCTGCCAACTCTACAAAACAGCTGAGTGACAACCTCAAAACCAAAGCACCTAGGCCTTTCATGATGTAGGTAATATATTATAACACTCCCAAAATTGTTAGGCTTCTTTGACATGCTATTGGATTGTCACTCTTAACAGGGGCCTTTCATTGGCCTCCCACACAAGCGGCATGGTTATTGAATAATCTCCTGTTATAACTCACTATGTTTCATGTGACTACCTCTTGCCCTTTGTTTCAAGGTCCCGTCTGCACCTCTACCCACCAGCATTCCAAGGAGCATGTTCTTTGTTCAGCCCAGCTGATGTGGAGAATCTGTTCTATTGGCTAATTATCAATCACCCAACTGGATTCATTTTGTATATTGTCTATCAGTAATTTTGGTTTATGCATGTATTTTGTATTACAAGCAGAGGAGATTTTAGCTATTAGAGGATGGCGCAGCTAGCTCTAAGTAAGGTAAACTATTTATCTTAGCTCGTTTTTGGATGGAGGCTCCTCTTGGGGGTGCCTATATCCGGTTTGCAGCCTGTTTTTTTGTATGTACTGGTTGTCCTCCGCTAATATTTGTTAATGTTCGTTAATGACTCCTAGAGTACATGGGAAATGAGTCCTTTCTGCTACATCAGTGTTCTTGCTTTTCTGCCAGCATAACTCCTTCCCTAGTGTATTTTAGGGATTTTCTTCTCTCCCCCTCTGTTCCATAGTATTCTTGTGTTTAGACATTGTTGACAATCCTGCCTGATATGCGCTTTCCTTGCTGTGTAAGCCTTTTTCACATTTCTCAGGTGCGCCCGCAGTAACCTGCAGTGTTTCACAACTGTAACAACGTCTTGTCCAGATTGTCAGGGCCCCCAGCGGGCCTTTTATGAGACAGGGCTTCCAATATCGGGAGCGGTCAATCACGGAACAGATAGAGAACACACCCCCAGATGAACTGGACAAAACGAGAATTCACAGAGCTGTCGTTGTCAATCAAAGTGCATTTTTTTTCATTGCAGCCAGATAAGGTTAAATTCACTCAAACGAGTAATGAATAAAATTAATAACGGTTTAAATAAGACTAGGTCATTGAAAAGTAGGGTAACACCTGGTAGGAGGGGAGCTTCCCCCCCCCCCCCCCGTTAGCATTAGGTTCTCTTCTTGGCCGGCCCTCCTTCCCCCTCTTTCCTGGCATCAGGTGGCCTTCAGCTGCCTGATTACCAATGCTTTCTGCTTAGACAGGGTCAGGTCCGTTGCACCTTCTCTAGGGCACTACAACATCTGTAAAGTGCTTTGAGTAGAAAGTTGCTGTAGAATGTTTTAGTATTATTGAAAGATCCTACCATAGGTTATCCTAATTTTTTTACTGGCTGTTTTTAATCATTTCAGGACAGAGTCAGAGGACGAGGAGAATACTATGGAATGTTCTCATATTTCTAATGACAGGTCATCAGCAAATAAATAATATATAAGTCATTAAAATGCTCAACTATGAAGCAGTGCTTACCCAGATACTCTTCCAATGCCTGTGATGATTCCTCCACATGGCACTTCTTCATTACCATACAGGTTGAACCAGCCAACTGGGACATCTCTAGAAATGGGGAACTGGAAAGAATGTGAAAGAAGCAGTAGAATATTTGTACGAGTAAAGCAAACTAAGCACAATTGGTGCTGTCAGCTCAAACCAAACAAGTTATTCAAACCGAATAAAGCCAAAAGGCTTGGTGTTTCTTTGATGATTGTGACTTGATCAAGCTAAGCATTGTCAACTTCACATGCTTCCAAGATTTACAATATGATCATGTAGTAACTTATTAGAGGGAACTCACATACCAAGTATGAACTTCATCCATCCAATTAGCCAAAATATCAATTTTTCACACATTCCCCCTTTTTCGCTCAGATGACCTTGGATCGACCCAAACACTAGGATTATTATGTTCTCATCATGGGAAGCCCACATACAAGTATGAGCTTCTTCCAGCCAGGTGGGGTCAAGTTATCATGTTAACAATCTGAAATTGGCCCAAGTCAATTTTTCAGTTCTCCAATTTCCTCCCGAAATTGATCCCAGTCCTACACTAAAAGCATTGGGTTCCTTGTCCTCCCCATCAGAAAGCTGCATACCCCAATTTCACCCTGATAGACCAGTATTCCTGACTTATCGTGTTAGCAATGTTTTCAGACTTTGAACCTCTCTTGACGACCTTTGACCTGACCCAAAAACAATAGAGATCATGTACTGATTAGGGAAACTTATTACGAGAATAGCTCCATTCTCCAGGTGGGATCGAGTTATTGTGTTAACAGCTACATTTACCACTATCAATTTTTCACCTTTTTCCCCAATTTTCCTCACGAATCTGCCGCCAATTTACCGTACAACACTATCGTCTGTGCTCATCAGTGATCAATAAGGCCAGGGTCCCTCGATGATCCCTACTTGGCTTCCTGAACTTGTAGAAATTAAATCAAATCGATTATTATTCTCTTTGATGAGAAAACCCAAAAGACTGTGGTCAATATTATTACATACATATCAGACATAGTTTGGACAAAACCTCAGACTGCTGTGTCAGTAAGTGATGCACTCCAAAGTCAAAATAGTCAAGTTCTGGATTCATGGAATGACAAGACAGGTGGATAAACTACCAATGTGTACAGCCTTACTTGGATCAGTCAAGATGGGGGGGGCAATGTGTCATCTAATTTTATTTGAGAGGATTTCCATGACCCACAGAACAATTCAACTAATTTGTTCAAATGTGACAAGTTTAATTGCATATATCATGCAAATTTCTTCTGATCACCTCAAAATGATCTCCACTTTTGTCAGGAATAAATGAAGTCTACATTCACCATTCGCCAGTCATTTGGAGGAACTTCCGATAGCATCCGAAGGTGAACAATCACCTGATCTCTTTCAAAAACTTGCACTGAGACACATCGTCTGTGAATTGTTTTTGTTAATCTACTCTACGTTAAGCACTTCGAGAGTGTTTTGTAAGGCCGCAATTAAGTCACATGTATTAGTATCAGTGCAAGACTATGGGCATAATCCTTGTGATGGTCAATTGTTCGACAGATTTAGTTTTCCCTAATAAACTGTACCAACTGAGGATTGTGATCACCATTTGAACAAGAAGACGCTTCATACCTCCAGGAATCCAGTAGGTGGTTAATTCTGTCTCTAGCAAGCATCTTTCCTTTAGAGAGATTCCGCTGAAATGTATTTCTCTCCTCCACCTTTTGTGATTGACATCAACCTTCGCCTTCAGCTCTGAGACCAATCTCCGCATTGATTCCTCGTTTTTCTGGATAAAAAAAACATGCAAAGGAGACAGTAATAGTGAAAAAAAAAAAACTCATCAGGCGACATTTCTACAACAATATGAAATTTTGGGAGCAGTTCTTCTGGTACCGGGTTACAGGGTGCTTGTACCCATCATTCCACATAAAAATAATGGTTTGGCTCAAGGATTAGCTCAAGCCTTTTCTCGACTGTCCCGCGCCGCGCCACTGCATGGGAACTTTGAGGCACTCCAAATGACCCACAGCAGACTCGCATGGAAATTGTAAAGAATAAACTACAGAAAACTTGTCAGACTGTGAGTGGTGGAAACATTATTTTTTTCAAATGCTTCCATTAAAACAACTACACCACTGAAAATATGTGAAACCTGCAGTAATTGAGCCTCTTTAAATACAAGTTTGGGTGGCAACTACTTTTTAACAACACACAACATTTGATACCACAATTACACCAACAAATTTTATGTTTTCTCTACAATATTGAAAATTTATGTTTTACTACTTCTTGCCCACTCACCTCATCATCTTTCCCAAATTAAGACAAACCAAAATATGAATCAGCCTACCAAACATTCTTTCAAGATAGTTCTAGTGAAGTTTTTTTATATTTTTAATAACAAACATTAGACCCAATATACAACCGGTTTTTAGAATGAAAGTAAGACCTTACCAGACTTTTGCTGAAGTTTGATCTCATATACCTATATGTTATTTGTTATTACGAACATATATAGACAAACCAGATCACAAACTGCAGGTAATTAATATGTGGGGTGTTACTCTAACACCAACAAAACCAAGTTGAAAACCAGGATACTGGACAATGCTCTGATGGTAAGTCTTGACAACCTTTGAGGATATCCTGTAGCTGGTCTCATCACTGGCTATGCCTATAGTATGTCAGTTTGTGTGGCTGTTTGATGGCAGGTATTTGGTTAATTAGTATACCAATGATTGGGACTGCTGGAAGAATGCAGTTAGGTTTTAGACAGACAGACGACAGACAGACAAACCGACAGACAGACAATCACAGCGGACGAATGCATGAATCACCTAAGTGGAATTTGATAACTTTCTTGAGCTTGGCGGCCAGCCCTGTCATAAATTGTCAGTCAACCAGTATTATGTGAGGAAATAAACTGGGCTACTTGCACTAACACATAAAATAATACCCGTGGCATTGTCCCTTTGTTAATTGCAAGCACGAATCTTTGCGCAATTAGTTCCGATTAACAACTTTACTAATACTTTAGTGAATACTGTTGGAAAGGTGAGATTGTTATTGCCAAGTGTCTAGTTCAGAGCCCCACTCAAGTATATATCCAGATGTCGACACTCTTTAACTGGCCTAATTGTGTAAGGGTGGTCCAACAATTTGATTCACTTCCATTTTTGTGGGTACTTCACCCTGGGAGAAGACTGGGAATTATTATCACCTAGTTGTGAGGATGAGGAGTCCTTACAGCTCACCCAGAACCTGCCTCTAACCCGCCTGATTCACAGAACAAACACAAACATAACGAAAAAAACGCACTGGGCAAAAACTGGACAGAGGAGCCAATATCTGAGATTTGGTGGGTCAACTAATATCCTGAACTAAGCAGGTGTTACATGACAAACAGCCATCAGAATCAAGTTGGTGAACCGCTCCAGACAAGTACTCAAAATTTGGGTTTTTCGGTAGCTTTTTTTAGCTCCAGAAGTGAAATCTATGTTTGAGCTCTGATTCAGATTGGTTTTAACTAGATGTCCTGAACTGTTCCAGAACCTTAAGGTAAGCAAGCCTTTTAGTGAGCATAATATGATAAACCGTTTGACATTATAAATTACTTCAGTTGGAAATCAAAACTTCCAACGGCGGATTATGGATATTATAAGCTGATTTTGGAGCAGCTAGAAGTTACCTCCGCTGTTTGACCGGTTTGTTCAGCAATTTGAAAACATGAATTTAGAACAATGTAATGCTTGCTTCAACATGCATTGAGAAGCAGTCAAGTTATTCCACTCACCCAGAAACCAGTCAATAGCGAAAACAAATATGGAGACTTATATCTGCTGTAGTGCCAGGAAAAAGAGATATCACCTGGGGAAGCGATATCGTGCCTCGGGGATACACAATATAAACAACGACTTGGATATAAGTAACCCTAAGAGACCAGATGAACAAAGCAACGGCCTGTCGTGGAACCAAAAAAGGTTTTCTAATATAACTGGCTCACAGTATCAAGGAGGACACAAAATCATTCTACAGATATGTTCCAATGCTAATTCAGGGGAAAAGAGAAATGTTCCCAGTTGTTTTCAATACCAAATAATTGTTTTGACTTCCCCAGGGCTAGAGCTGTCCTTAGAGTAATTATATGGAGACAAAAACTACGTTTGGGCCGCGCCAGTGCAGGATTGCTGCTTTGTACACCAAGCTAGTACATAGGCGTATGTCTGCACTGCACTGTGCAGTGCAAAGTGCATTCAGCACTGTACGTTGTCTATGGCCAGCTAGTCGCTAGGCGCTCGGCAATTCAGCACGGCAGGCAGTGACGGCGGGCCGAGCGCGGCCGTCAGTAAATGCTATCGGCAGTCTTTTTGGGTGATACCGAGTATGATACGTAGTTCAAGTTACGGGGTAATTCAAAACAAAAGTATCATTTGGTGAGTTAATTTTTCATTATTTAATAGCCAAAAAAATATTGTCTGGCCGCGACGGACATCTGGCCTAAAAAAGAGGCAGCTGAGCTACGAGGACGAGGCCGCAGCCTCCAAGGCCAAGGCAAGGCCGCAAAAAATGGCTCGAGGGCCCGAGGACGGACTCGGTCCTCCAACAGGTTCTCTACTCTGAATAAGGAAAGCTTACAACATGACTTAGCAAATTTTCAGACTTTTGACCTATGGGTGACATCAGGAGTGACTCTGACTGACCCCAAAGTCAATAGGCTTCATGTACTCTTCTGGGGAACACACATAACAAGTATGAGCCTCATCCATCCATCCATCCAAGTGAAGTCGCGTTTAGACATTGTTACAAGCAAAAATTGGGCAAAAAAATATTCAACTATTCACAATTTTCAATTTTTTTACCAGAATCACCCTGAGCCTAAACCCAAAGTTCCTGTACTCCCCATAAGAAAGCTTACACACCAAATTTCAACCACTGATCAGACCGACAACATTCTGGACTTATCATGTTTACAAGGTTTCACACTGTGACCTATGGGTGACCAGTGTGTGGAGTCGATCCAGCCAATCCGCGTCCGAGTCCAAGACCGAGGGTCCTCACATCCAAGTCCGTGTTCCAAGACCGAGTCTTCAACATCCGAAGTCCGAAGTCAAGTTCCGAGTCCTTGTCCGTGTCCGCGTCCGAGTCCACGAGTCCCTATGAATTGGCATTTAGCAGAAGTATCTGGTATAGGTTCAATGTTATTGCAGCTAGTTGTTGCATCATCCCCCCTACAAAACAGGGTATATGTAATGTGCATATTCCATTCCCAGTTGGGGCTGCCCCTTACTGTTTACAGTTTGGCCATCATTGGGGAAGGTCATAAAAATAGCCATGTAAAAATGCGAAATGAATACCCGCAGTGCCCCAAACTAACAAAAAAAAAAATGCCCAAAACAACTCCACCTGATCCCCACATCTACAGTTGACAAAAAAACTCTAGGACAATAATTAACTTTCCAGAAAGCAGTTAATAGTGATCACTTTTTCACTAAGTATTTTTTCATTGCAGTCAGAACACAAACATATCCATCTTTATAGACAGGCGTCATAGTGTAGATAACCTCATAAAGGATGCACCGGCTAACAGCCATTCCGACAAGCACAGTTAGTCATAAAAATGCATATTGGCTTAACTTTCAGATTTGATGTTTTGACGTTGAATTCTGGAGACATGACAGAAAAAGACAGTACATCGCACTATGATTGTCATGGTCGAGTCAAAATTTCTGCCAGTATATACACCTAAGTTCCGGGCACGGATTCCCTGTTGATTTTTTTCTGAGGCCGTCTTGAACTGGACTCGGACGAGTCCCAAGGAGTCCCAACAGCCGAGTCCCGAGTCCGAGTCATCAAGGGACGAGTCAGATGCCGGAGGGAACGAGTCCTTCAAAACGGTCTCGAGGACCGGACAGATCGAGTACTCCAAACGCTGGTTGACCTCAGCCGATCTCTGACCTGACCCCAAAAACGATAGGTCCATGTACTCACCATGGGGAAACACACATACAAAGTAGGACTTGATCAATCCAAGTGGGGTGAGTTAACGGTGTTAACAAGCTAAAAATTTGCCAATTATCACAAGTGTTCACCAATTCCCCATTTTCCCAATCGGACCCCCCGATTTACAACCACAAACAACAGAGTTCTTTCCTACTCCTCCTAAGAAAGTGAATAGTGAATTTGCAAACTGATCGGCCTATGCATTCTGGACTTATTGTCAGTGTTTCTTCTAAGCCCATATGACGCGGGTGGACGCCCGGGGCCTGCCAATTGACCCAAGACATTCTGGGAACATATATAAAAGAGGGGTTTTAATGAAATACCAAAATAACCTGCTTTAACATTGGCAGGAATTTTGGTAGGAGTTAGTTGAATGACTGAAACTAGTTCCACTGCCGGTTGTATGCCTATTGCCTAGGGTTGTGTCCTTAATACTTCACTGGGATTCCTCCACAAGCTGTTTGCAGGTGAGCCATTGAGAGCGACAGCTCCAAAATTTTTGTATTTTGACTCGGTTAGAAAATTTTAGAGGAAAACACTGTTTATTGTGTTAAAAAAGCTTTTCAGACTTGACCTCTGTTGACCTCAGATGACCTTGGGTACCTGAACCAAACAACGGGATCATGTACCCTCATTTGGGGAAACCATATATTACAGTATGAACTTGACCTATCCAAGTGGGGTGAAGTTATCTTGTTAACGAGCTGAAAATTTGCCAAATAACAATTTTTCACGATTCCCAATTTTCCGAATCTGACCCCCGAAGCACACCAAAACACAATAGGATTCCTGTAATCCTCATAAGAAAGCTGCATACCGAGTTTCAACCTGATCGGACTAGGCATCTGAATTATGTGTGTTAACTAAGATTTTTCAGACTTTGACCTCTCTTGACCTTATGACCTTTGACCTGACCCCCAAAACAACAGGGATCATGTACTCAATATGGGGAACCCATATACCAAGTATGCACTTCATCCAATCCAAGTGGGGTGAGTTATCCTGTTAACTAGCTCAATTTGCCAAATATCAATTTTTCCGATTCTTACACAATTTTTTCCCGAATCTGACCCCGATCCACCATAAACAATAGGATTCCTTGTAATCCCCTAAGAAAGCTGCATACCTATTAATCTCTTTTTATGAAAAATTGTATTCACTGAAGAAGGAAGGCTAATGTCTGTCTTCATTCAGAAAGGCATGTAGGAAATTATCAACTATCTATAGACCAGTTAGTCTCACTAGTAAAAGTGAGCAAAGTGTTTCAGTCTATACTAAAGGATGCTATCGTAGATAGTGAGTGCTTTTTGGCCTCATGTAGCAACACCATCACAGATTCATGAGGGGAAGGTTCTTGTCCTTACCAACCTATTGTGTTCCAGTGGACATATCTATCAAAGCAAATGCTTTGCTAAAGTCTATTTAGCAAAGCATTTGAAAAGGGCCTCAGGCACGACTCGTTCGGAAGCTTTAAAAGGCCAGCATCTCGGGGGGGAATCTCAAAGATTGGATCCAGAGGGTTTTCAGGTCGTCAACAGAGTTAATTGTTACTTTACGGGTTGGAGTCCAAGTGGAAAACATCAATAGTGCATTCCTCTAGGATCGGTTTTAGGTCCAAAACTCTTCCAGATCGACATCAATATGAAACCCAATGGTTTATCAGGTGTTGTACATGAAGAAAAGAAACAGCTCCGATCAAGGTGGACAGCTCAGACAAGCCTCAAAATTTGTTTTTGGTAAGCTATTCAGCTCCAGAAGTGAAAAGCCTAGTTGAGCTTGGATAGGCTCATGAAAGTATTTTCCCCTACGACAGTAAAAGCTTGTGGGCAATTCAACCGTAGAGACCTCCTATTTTACACCAATGCTTGCATTGAAACCACTTTTCTCGCTAAGGCATACTACAGTAACTATAGGCTAGCTTGTGTTGCTTTGTTTTGAGAGTGGTAGGCATTTTCCAGTTTTTTACAGTGCAGTGCATATGGACACCATCTTCCAATATAAGACGTCCGTGCCGTTAGATCACACACCTTATCTGGAAAGAAATATTGTTAATCATGTTCACATTTCAGTTTGGAAAAACACAGCAAACAGGAAAGGGTTTAATGAGAATTGGGCTAAATGCAGGACGCCACCCCGCCAACCAGAAGCGCCACGCAGTAGCCAGTTACGATGTACTGCAACAAGTCACTCGTATTCAACACAACAGGGTGTCACTAGAATTTCAGTAAGAAGTACACTGTTAAGCATGTCCACTAGAACTCAGGCCAGCATAGCCACCGTGGGAGAGGTGGAACTTTCCACCACTCACTTGCTGTACAGCAGAAGGAATAGGGCACAAGACCGTAGCCCGCAGAATACCTCGAACTGAACTTTTGAGCTCCCTTTTGCTATACAGGCAATGAGGTGTCAAGAACATAGCCAGCAATCGCACGAGGGAGAGGTTGACCTCGGACTCCATTTTTTGCGCACTCGCTGGCTGTACAAAAAAATAAGGGCCTTGAGAAAATAACCAGATAGCCCACGAGGGAGGGTGTACTCGAACTTAACTTTTCAGCTCCCTCTCGCGGGAAAGAGCACCTTGGGGTGTCAAAAACATAGCCAGCATAGCCACGAGGGAGAGGTCCACTCGTACTCAATTTTTGGCACTTCTCGCTGGCTGTACAAAACAATAAGGGCCTTGAGAACTAACCACATGCACATAGGGAGGGTTACCTCGAACTTGAACTTTCAGCTCCCTCATGCTGTAGCCGAGCAACTTGGGGGTGTCCAACAACATAGCCACCTAGCCACGAGGGAGAGGTTACCGACCTCATAGTCACAATTTTTTGCACTCGCTGGCTGTACAAAAAAATATGTGCCTTGATAACGCAACCAGCATATCCATGAGGAGGGTTTGTCCTCGGACTTGAACTTTCCCTCCCTCTCACTGTACAGAGCAACTTGGGGGTGTCAAGAACAGAGCCAGCATGGGCATGCCCACATGGGAGAGGTTACTCGGACCTCCATCAAACACTCGCTTGCTGTTCAAAAGAAAAATAGGGGGCGGTCAAGACTGTAGCCAGCGTAACCACAAAGAAACGGTTACCTTGGACTTCCAATCTTCAGCATTTTAGCTGCACAGAGTAACGGGATCTATCCAGGAGAGCCATCAACCTGACCGTAGGGTATTTTGCAATTGCTCTGAACATTATAACTTACAGTAGCTGAGCAGGACAAGTTGGTAAAAATTAGGGCATGATTGATAAGGTATAACCCAGGTGTACTGGATTGTATGGAAATAAGTGTTAGGGACAGGGCCTGGCAAAATTGAAAATTTCCCGGGAAGGAGGAAATAATTTCCCGGCAGGATGATAATCATTCCCTCACAAACTTGCAAAAGTACCTTTGAGAACCAAGATTTCCCTCCAGATTGCAAGACTTCCCTCCAGATGGCAAGATCCCGGGAAGGAGCCCTTCCCGAATTCCCCAATTTGTCAGCCATGGTTGGGAAAGGGGGTGGGGGTTGAGTTTAGTGCGGGTTAAGGGGCTGTTCTGTAGGTTGAGGTGTTGGCAATGATAAGATTTGGGATTACTGTACATCGTCATTGGAAGCTGACCCTAAACACACCCCTAGGTCAATTCCCAAACAACCAATCCCAACCCACCTACATCCAAGTACATGGGTAGACATTATGCAATCAGGCCGAAATAGTCTAGGGCTAGGGCCTCGGCCCCAAGGTCATAAATAATAAAGACGTGAACCATTAGGGTTGCGCGGTATTGATTATTGCGGAAACCGGTTTAGTACCGATGACTTGGCACCGGTATTGGTGCTGGTACTGGTATTCACGATGTCTAGAAAAACATCACGGATCGTTATTGTTACTTGTTTATACGTTACAAACCACACAGCTGTGTAACGCAGGTTAATCAACTTCAAGCTCTCTCGTAGACCTCCCTCCTTGCTCTCTTGCGCTATGTAAAAATATTTGTCTGAAACCTGTTTTCAAGTTTTCAAATTGTCTTCATTTTACAGTGTTCACAGAGGCAGTGGGAATAATAATATACTCCGCTTACGGTCCGGCCCGCAACCACAGAATCTTCTATAAGCAATGCAATTACCACATGCAGGTATATCGCGGAACTGGATAGGTTGTTGGGACCCACTGTGACGCTAGAAATCTGACCGCAACTAATCGAGCCACTGTTACTTTTCAATCACATGTTTAAACAACCAACTGACACTTGCGCTAACACTTAACGGACGTGATCGCATCGAGGTCGCTGACGTTGGTTTATAATGTGAGTGATAGAAAAAATACCGTGTTTAGGTTGCTCCAATTCGGAAAATATTTACAGCAATGAATGGATGGCGATATCTCAGGGCTGATGAGGGAATTCCCCGCAGATTTTTGTTCCTTATCAATTTCCCAGTGTAAGGTAAGAGGAATTATTTTTTATTGGAAATGGAAACACTTCTGTAATGAAAACAACCACGAATAACGCTGCAGTCAGTTGCTCCCACAATACTTAAATTAAAGGGAATGATCACGCAGTCCTTAGAAATTGGTCACATTTATTATGACAATGAAGCACAATAGTTAATTAGTACTAAGAAATTTTTTTTAGGTGAAGACATTTGTTATGGGTTAAATTAAGCTGAAACCACGATGTGTGCAGCCCGCCGAAATTGCATACTACAAGCACAGGTGATTTGAAGCCAGAGTACGGTAATTTTAGCCAGTACCGGTATAGTTGTTACCTGTGGCATACGGCGGGTGGTACTGCGAGTACGGTGCATGCGAGTACCGGTACTAACCCCCTCCCCCACCCCCCCCCCCCCCCCCCCCCCCCCCTCCGTGAATAATCTGTTATATCGCGCAACCCTAGTGACATGAGGTGGCTGAGGCCCACACTGGTCTCTAGTGTGGCTGTGAACTCCAATTGCGGGACGTAGACGGTGGAGGCCACTGGAGAGAGCCAGGTCACTCTGGATCCTTGGAGGTATGTGTAAAATTGCATGACAGAGTGTCATGTTCGAACTTCAGACTCAGAGGACTTTCAAGACGTGAGGCCCATTGGATGGCATTGGTTTAACATTGAGCCAACTAGTATTGAACTCGCCTAGCCCTGTAGGCTAAACTGTTAAAACAGTGTCGTGATACGGGTGTAGCCTACCTTGAACTGATCCGATGTCTTATTAGCAGGTGTGCCAACAGTAGCGACCTTTCTGCATGATAACTTCTAAGCTGGGTAAAATATTCAGTGATTTTCGAGGACGCCTCAGCTCCGAGAATACATCTTGCGTCACTGTGTATGTTTCGCTGAACACTGCTCACGCATGCCCATATGCTTTTTATTCCCCGACCGGTTGGGGTGAATTAGTTCAGGAAGCGACCACCCACACGAAAACCATAATTTTGACTTCGTGATAGGAAAGCACGTTCAAAATATACTGAAAAACATCATGAATGAATAGAGATACAGCCCATTCTAACCAGGGAAGATGAGACAGATTTGCTGTGTCGAGGAGACGCAATACCCACAAACTGGCTGAGTGAAGAAACATAAGTAGCAGATCCTGAGGTCATGGTCAGGAAAAACACTGACTTCCAACATTTCGTATATCTCCGGGGGGGGGGGGGGGGGGAATCGTGAACAGTTACTAGTTGTTTCAGCTGGTAATCGAGTGAATTGTCTCTCTGGTTCGAAAGCGTTTGATGTAAACCATAGAGTATGTCACTCGATATTAGTGAAATATATTGTACAAGTAACCACAGCAGTGGAAACACGAACAATTATACAATAGAACACGTTGGTTCTTTACAAATCATCCGACTTATACCTGGGATATACGGGGCGTGTCCGTGTGCGAATTTTAATTGGTTTACGATGTTCATTGGTTATGATGTTCTCCCTACGGTCACTTTCAAAGGTCGACTTCTTCACAGACCATGAATAAAGCTATACAGGCTTATAGGACGGGAAGTGCTAGAAAAACTTCACAGCAATCTGTGTGTATCAGCATGGGATAAGGATAGCCCATCGACGGTCCGAAAAGTATACCCTGATGGTCTGTTTTGTTTAAACAGACAACTGGCGACAGCGTCTGCACCTTCCATACTTCGTATGCCACCGGAAAGTTACAGATTTATAGTTGAAGTTATATAGAAAGAACTGCTAGATAGCGTTCTCAATGAATGGAATTTTTTCCTACAAGGCTGCCAATGACGCAAAATCGACTAGATTGTCTGTTCAACCAATCAGAGTGTTGGGAGTTGTCGGCAACCAATGGAGAGCCCCATGCAAGTGCAACAACTGCTGATCGATCGCTCAAATAAGCCAGTCGGAGTTCTAAGTGCGCATGCTCACCACAAACAGTTCGGGGGAATAGACGATGGATTCGGTCAGACCCCCCCCCCCATAGCAATATCGTGACAGTATTTTAAACTGTAACCAATATTCGAAAACGCAACAAAATCATCCCGTGTGTCGGATGTTTATGTTGATAAGTAGGGGGGAAATCTGTGAAGTTTGTTGATGGCCACGGATCGTAATTTTCCGGCAGTTTCGAATGATCGTCCTGCACACTGTAAACTCAACGAACTGCGGGTCTCTCCCATAACCTTTTTTGACACAATATTATTCTCATCTCATTAAACTGTACTCGAAACTGGACTTATGGTAGGCCTACATGCATGAAAAAGAAAAAAGCACAACCCTAAGATCTAGACACATTCTGTAGGTAAATCATTAATTGAGACAATCGACATGGCTGCCAGGTTTTCGATAGTGTTGAGACGCATGGAAATGGAAGAGAATCGATGTCCGTCGTGGGGAAGTAGTTCCCTAAAAGTTCGACCCAGAAAGGGTACAACTCCCATACCCCCCTGAAACACACCAATGCGACCCAGGCGCGTAGGTAGCAAGCCACAAGAAAGTGGGCGGCGCCGGCCACCCCAAATGTGACAGAAGTGCCATTAAGGTAGCGCCCCATCCTGGCACACTGAAACTTTTGCTTCAGGATACCCCGAGATTGACTGGAAATCCATTGCCAGCATCGAATTTTGGAACCACCACCCGTCATTCCTAGATATTAGCCAATAAATCAAAAGAAACAATTTGCATGGGGGTATTGAAAGTCTATTGAAAGGGTCAAATAGTAATTGGTCAACAGTAGCGTAGATTTGTTTTTAGGCTTTTTTGGGGGGGAGGGAGGGGTTTGGACTGGTACGAACACTATCTAAGCGAAGCGCCACCTTTAGTTGGCGCGTAGCGTATCAGGAAAATGGATTTCAAAACTTCAGATGGCCGAAAAGGCACTTGCCGGGCTGTTTGAGCTGCTTCGACCCCCGGGGTCTTGAAATATCTCATATCTGCCAATTCAAAGACCCATTTGGTGTGTGGGGGGGGGGGGGGCTTCGGGAGGCTGACAGCTAGGAGAAGAAGTAGGTTCTTCAAAATGTGGGTGGATAATTGATAGATGACTATTAAAGCGGAGCGCCACAATGGGCGGGCGCGGGTCGAACACGAAAATTGTTGACTTCACAGACTCTCCAGATGGCCGGAAACAGCACTTCACGAGTATCTTCCTTGAGTGTTCCCAGCCTTGAAATATAGATCTCGTGTCTGCAATTTCTCAATTAACATGAAAAGTGTGTCTGTAGAGAATAGTATCAATATGATATCACATAGGTTACTGCGATATGAGAATCATTAATGGGGTGTCATGTCAACCACGTGCCTGGCCTGTCGTGCCATTATTGCAGCATAACATTTGCTTCGTAATGACCCGAAGTACATTGTTCGGAGTTAGGCTCATGGAACTGTAACAAAAACAGTCCCCAGATTTGCAAAAACAGTTGCACTGGCCGATTGAAGGCCAGCCGGCACGGCTCTTAGGGACAGTCATTCTTCGGGGTGAGGAGAGGGGAATTAGTGTGTGAAATACCAGAATATAGAATCTGACTGAACGTATGTGAGTGCCAGGTAAAGTTACTGTTTTAATTTTCGATCAATAGAAGAATATATGAACTCGATTTAGCATATATGTACAACACTACCTGACTACTATAGATGTCACATAGACGGCACCCGTACACAACTCTGTATATGGAACCATGGCCACTGTCCAGTGTGATCACGGTGTGATGTGATCATACACATAAACGACGGTTTATAGCTTTGACATTCTGGTGAGGACTACGTAATTGCTTAATCAGATCATTGATGAGTCGAACTTTGAGTCAGGACATTAGTTAGCACAGCACAATGAGCACATTGTTTGATCGTTGATTGACTAATTGACCTGACAACCGATGCTCACTGAGAATGGAATGATTGGGTGTAGCATCCGGATGAAGGTAGTAGTACACAAATTTTCACTACACATAAAATTTGTAACCACAACATTTGTAACCACAACACTGTGCACCGCGTGGACCCACAGTACGGAGATGGGGCGAAGCGTGTTGTCGACTTGACAGATGTCACTTGACGTCTATATGTACACGCCGCCTATGTACTCGAGAATATGAGATATCATCTACTTTCATGACATTGAGAAGTAAGCGTAACCTGGTTATCGCGATGAAATATGACCTGGGAAATTCGGGTATAGGCCCAAGGGTGTAGAAGAGGCAGGAGCCTATTTTACTTCAATATGCCAAAACGCATATTCAACATAAAAATATCACACCCTCGGCGGTTTGTGGGGGGTGGTACCCCCCAAATGCCCCCCCCTCTTCCTCCCTCCGTAGAAACCGCGGGCTGCGCAATTCTGAACTTAATGATAAACTAATAAATCTATAGAAATGATAATAAAATACAATAGTCTATGAGTCGAGATGAACAAGGAATCATATCTACCATGCACTCCCTTTCATTCATTCCATACTTGCCCTTCATATCGCAAGTTACATTTGGCCACCGCACATCCATAAATAGGCCTACATGCCCCAAACTTGTCCGTAATTGGAAATCATAGTACACCGCATCGATTTGCCTAAAAACTTGAGACTTCGTCGTCAATATCAGAGGACGGGCGATTTGTATAAATGTGGGAGACGGGCAGGGTCGTCGCTGCAAGAATTTTTTTTTATTGGGGGGGGGGGGGGCATCAGCTGTGACTACTATCTAAGCCGAGCACCACCACGGGTTGGCGTGCAACATACATATAAATGTTCGTAAGTAGCAGGAAAAGACATTTTCCCACTTTCCGTGCGTTATGGAAGTTAGAGCACAATCCTAAATTTACGAAAACTTCAAACTTTTCATTCCGAGACATATTCTCGAAAAATGTTCAGTTGAGGGCTTCTACTATCAATCGAAGCACGGCACCATTCGTTGCCGCGCAGCGTAGAGAGATTTGAAATTGGGTCATCTCAAATGCCAAATGGTCCAGATAGCTATTTTCATGTGATGATTAACACAAACTTGAAGCTTAAGTATGAATTTCACCTTCCCCACTGTTGTTTTTCTTTGCGATTTCATTCAATCCAGGGCTATCCAAGCCAAGCGGCCATAGGTTGCCGCGCAGCGTAGCAACATTTTTTGTTAAATAATTTTCTAATGCCATAGTGATTTTCCAGATGTCCTTCTCAATTATATAAAAACAATGAATAAATACAAATATAATGAATAATTTTCACTTTAGCCGCTCTATGTTCTGCAAATTTGTGCCTGTAAGGTGAAGCCGGCGAAAATTCGATAATTGGTTCCTTGCTCAGGTAGCAAATCTATTGAAGTAAGGTATTTACGATGCCTAAATGGTGAATCCAGATAGCCATTGTTATAGAAAATGAATGAATATAAATAAATAAATAAACTTCGCAAATTAAAGTGAATTTCAGCTTACCCGTTGCCATTCAAAATATTCCCAATGGGTGGTCTAGACGCCAATGGTGAGGGCCAGATGGCCATTTTTCTTTAATTCATGAATGATGAAAATGGAAACTTTAACAGTAAAAAAAAGAATATCACTTAGCAGTTCATACGATTTTAGGTAAGTGAAGTGGGTACGTGGCACCATGAGGGTCCGGGAAAATAATATGGTGGGTCACAATATTAATTGACTTAATGTGTGAAATTTGTATTTTATTGATGTAACATTTAATACACGCATCGATGTTCCAGCGTTATGAACGTTCAGTAATAATTACCCACCTTTTCTAGTCTGGAAAACAATTATTAATTTTTTTTCACTAACCTGGTCTTAATATGGAGTGCCGTATCGAATAATCTGGCGGAAACCGCCATTTGAGAAACCACGGGAGGCTGTTTGTGTATGGTAAAATATTTCCATGAAAAAAACAAAAACAATTACCAACTATCAGGGGGATCCAGCGTGTGATCTACGCAAATTTTAAGCAATTGCTCGCATTTTTCGGCCCGGTAGAAGTCGTGAGCTGTAATAACCTCAGTGGCAGTGGTGGCGCTATGTAATATTTGATCTCAATATCGCGCGAGCTTTATCGGAAGACATATTCGAAGGCAATGGCCTTCCTAATCTCGCATATTTTTCAAGTTGAGTTTTGTGGGGGGAAGCTCCGCAACGATTATGAATAACAATCCGACTGTATAGTCCTACTTTTCGATTTCGAGGATACCCTTTTAATTTAAATCATGACAAATTTTATGACACCTCATATTAAAAGAAAAAAATGGGGGGGGGGCGGCCCCCGGGCCCCAATGGTCACAGAGACGGATGGTTAGAACCGTTTCAAGCCGAGCTCCACCATCAGTTAGCGCGTAGCATCCAAGAAAAAAAATCGTGTTTACAATGTGGGTGTGACCGAATGTTGGCCCCTAAGTCACTCACCTTTGTGAAAACTTCACGTCGCTGAACTCGCCGGCCGGGTCTAAATAGCCGGAACGCGGAGCGTGTGGCAAATCGAGGAACAGGCTGAATTAAAATTGAAAAATGTTAAAACGAGCATCGTAAATTGAATGGCATGAGACCGTAGGCTGTGTGTGCGACTCATCCATTGGCCTCGCAGAGTAGTCAACCGCGAAAATGCCATTCAAACTAGCCCACTGTTTTTCTATTTTCGTAATATTTTTTCTATTTCCTCTTGCACATTTCGTCACTCACCGACTCACGACGTACGACTCACACGCCGCTGCTCACGATGGGCCTCTTCTATGTCCCAATATATTTTCTTGTATTGCTGCTACAAAGTGGGGACGGGCCATATATGGCCGCCCCAGCGCCCCGCTTGCGACGCGCCTCTGCGACCCCCGCGGAGGGCGGGTCGCAAAGTCTGTGCAGAGCAACTTTATCTATTAGAATGGAGGGCGCGGAGGGTCGCACATGCCCCCACCGAAGTCTTTTAGAATGTAGGGCACGGAGGTCGCAGATCGATCTAATACCGCACAATTCTAATACTTCAAACCTAGCTCGCACAAATTCCATCCCATTCCACCGAAGTCTACCATTATTTAAGAGTGGATGCGCGGAGGTCGCAGATCGATCGAATACCGCACAACATTCATTTAATTAATAATAACAATCTCCAACAGCTAGCACAATTCCACCGAAGCATCTATCCACAACAATTCCTCATGATGATTCGTTCTCAAAAGGATGGCATTATTACTTAACTTACTATAACTATTTTTTTTTTTTCCTTTCCATACACGCCTAGTTGGTACAGTGTGGTTGCAAGAACTCCCATGGCTGTCAGTCGGAGATCGACCGCTAGAACGTCGATGTGCGACCTCCCCGCGCCCTCTATCTAAAAAAAGGTTACATGAATTGTCAGTACCCCATGTGGCCTGAACGTGGGCCAGCCCTGGCCCACCTTGGCCCAGACTAAACACATGTGGGCCCCAGATGTGCATGCTGGCTGGGATATTGCACAAGCGCAACGATGTTGAGCTACGCAAATCCCACAAACGGCCAGTTTCACACCACTGGAAGCTAAATTCGTGAGAAATATCACGGTGGGGTAACGTACGTGTGGCAAGAAATTGGATACTACATGAGGTCTATGTTGTCCGATGTATTGAACCCAAAAGACCAATTACTATAGAGTCTCCGGAAACAGTCAGTCGATTTTACTTTTGACATATAGTCAAAAGTAGGGAGTAGTTATTTGGTATACCAATCTCCGATACGAATCCTCTTCTTTCAAGGAATTCAATGGTAAGTGACTGCTTTGTGAATAAAATACCATGCAAAAACGTCCACAGTGCAATCCTTACAACCACATAATGTACCTCTTTCAGGGGCCTATGCAGGATTTGTCACACCCTGGGCCGCGGATCCTATCTAAGCGGAGCGCCACCCTCTCGCTTGGCGCGAGCAGCGTACGGGTGAAATTTGGAGGTTTTAAACACCTTCCGGTTTCGCCGGAAAGGCCCCTTGGGGGCCTGAATGGGACCCGTTTATACGCACCTTATCGTTACAGTGCTTTCTCGTTGTGAAATTACAACTAAATACGAAAATGATCTTTTGCACTCTTATCCGGAATATATTAATCTAAATGTGCAGGTTGGGTTTTCCTTCTCTAACATACATATTCACACATATGAATAAACCACGCCATACGAGGTCCGCATTGATTCCGGCTGCCCGTCAGCCTAACAAGTAATATGCCCGGGCCATCAAACACTGTCATTTATGGTCACTGATATGATTCCAGTGCCGTATATGTTACCTTGTTTAAACTTTAGAACCAGGAAAAATGAATGTGACATTGGTTCCGTTTGAATACTGATGTGTAAAGTGTATTGGCATTTGCTTTTCTCCTCCCAAACGTACACCTTCATATCAGCGGAATCATTGATGCACATTCATCGGCCTTATCTAATTCCTGTCGGCCGAATGGGAAAACTGCCTGCGATCGGGCTTTGGCGGCGCGCTGAGCTGGGAACTGCGCTAACAAAGCATGAAAAGGAAACGAACCATCGCCTGGAACTCATGGCATGAATTTTCCCATGCCAGGAGCAGTGCAACCTTCGCAAACGATCGCCCCCCTCCCCTGGCAGTGATATATGATGGTCCATACCTCGCAGCTTGCTGGGCGATCCTTGTGCCAGAAAGTTTGAAGACGGTGGTTAGCCAAATCTCTCTGGACGGTTCCTTCTTCACAGGTATCTGGATGCAGGATCATGGGCGTCATCCGTTCGAAAAGGGGGGGGGGGGGCGATTGTGGGTTGCCAATTAATATCTGAGCGGAGCTCCAACTTAAAGTTGGTTGGCGCGTAGCGCCACTAGAAAATTCGACTTTTTAACCTAGCTAGATCACTGGAAATGGAACTTGCCGGGCCTAATTGCAGAAAAATCTGGATGTGCATTCAGGGGCGGGGCCCTGATTTTCAAAAAGGAGGGGTCAAACTGGCTACAGCGAAAAATGGCAGCCAACTTTTTTCACCTTCACCCTACCCCCCGATGTCTATTACCATTTTCATTCACTATTTTCAAATTTTCTCTCGAAGGTCATTGAATAGAAAATGGTGCTATATAGTAATGATGAACAAGATAAAAAGTGGATATAGATGGCACGGCCTTGTAGAGGTCTGTACGGTTTTGCGCATGCCACTCAGGCTCATGATGTAAAAGGGAGGCCTCGAGATGGGGTGACATGCATCAGCGGCGATCATAGGGGGGGGGGGCGTCACCCTCAATAATTTGGTTGAGAGGACGCTAGTGCATCCGTTCCCCAATCTTGCAAGAAAATGTGTTGTCTTACTGCTTTTCATTGTGTGTCCTCGCCTCATTCATAATTAGGGACCCAGGTGCAAATATATGAAGGTCAGGTGTATAAAATCCACCGAGGGCTACGGCTTTACCAAACCACAAAGGTCTTACACTTAGGCTTCTCTAATTTTTCAAATCGGTAATGGTCAATACCCATCGCGTAAACAATGGGTACGAAAGGCGCAGCTCTGCTCCCTCGAGATGATTGCAGGGATTTTAATCGGGGATCCAAACCAGTGGCGTAGCCATTGGGCATTTTTCAGTGGAAGGGTGGGGGGGGTGGTGATTTATGAGGGTGGAGATTGATGGTGGGCTTGTGGGAGGGTTCTAACTTTTTTTTTCCATTTCCAGGTGGCCTTAGATGCATTTGGTGCAATATAACACTTTCACACTCTCTATCTTGGAAATACTTTTGCATTTTCACAACTGGCTAAGATGCGAATTTGGTGCTAATGTCAGTTAGTTCCTCTCTGGCTTCGTTGTTCGCTATCCCACTTTCCGCCAATTATCGTTTAAAGTTTTTGGTGGCTATTAAGGTATAGAGCTGGTATAGAGCTGGTTTAGGTCCATGATTACTGGATTCACACACTACAGCGCTGTTCACACTTTGCGATACGATACGATACGTACATCATTTATTGTATCGATGAGTGTTCACACTTGTGCGATAAAATTGTCGTTCGATAATTTTATCGTACGTCTCTGCGCCTAACATCACGGAGTAGATAGTGGGATTTTTAGTGAGAGAAGCACAAGTTTCCCCCTTTTGTCGCTTCAGGCGTGGGATACAGCCTGGTCGGCAGAGTTTTTTGAGTACCAAGAATTGTAATTTCAAAGCAATTCGAAGCTTGTTGTCTTCCTCATACTTGTACAGGAGGGCGTGGAGAGTGAAGTTGACGATCACGAATCAGACTGCTGACCTCACCATCCCCGCCTACCCTTTCGTTAGACACCCAGTCTTAATTATCGGTATCCAATAATACGGCGAAGTGAGGTAGCCAAGAAGCATTCAGCATTCAATTGAGTCAATTCAGCAATTGAGCTGAAATTTTTAGCTTGGTCTCTGCTCAGAACTGCTGTGAAAATAATACCTTACTACTTTCGTCACTGATCTACAAGACATAATTAACTTGGCGTAATCGACATTATACCCCCTATAGCTCATTTCCGTTCCCTCTTCCGTTTCTATTCCCGCTTTCTTCTTCACATGAGGGTAAGGGTTAAGTTTCCGTAATACTCCCGGCTGGGTTGGCTCGAGACCCCCTGGAAAAACCCTCCTACCCTGCTCCTCCAAGCAGCCACGACACCCCCTCCCCCGGCCACCACTGCCAACCGCCTATCTCCGGCCTTTGTATGTCCCATGATACTTGGTAAGTCGCCGACTCAACATGACCCTCCCCATTACCTCACTGGTCGGTCACTCTAACTTTGTATATTGGGATGCAAATCATTGATTCGAACTAAATAATGGTTTCGTAGTCCCATGCATGGCGGCAAATAGTACCGAGAAGCTCATAAGGAGCCATGTCTTCCCCGATACCTCACTACCCAAAACATTCACCAAACCCCTGTGTTTGTTAAATCACTAAAACAACAACCCACTTTCACGCTAAACTTTCCCCTAATAAGCCTGTTTGGCGTTCCATCCTCTTTTGCAGAATTGCGCAATTTTCACTGCATTGCGCATTTAATCGCCATCCGATAAATTTATCGTACGATAAAAGTTGAAATATTTTCACTCGACGTCCTATAATTTTATCGTACGTATCGTATCGTATCGTATCGCACAGGGTGTAACACTCTATTGAAACTAACCCACTTTTTAACTCGACGTCCGATCATTTATCGTATCGTTCGTATCGTATCGAACACGTGTGAACAGCCCTTACAATACGAATGTCGGACTATATACTTCTCCATGCGCCAACGTTCGTAAGGCTGCCATGGGACTCGCAACATAAACCACATTTGCGCATAGCACGAGAACTCACAGAATGTTAAATGCATAGTTTGGTCAAATACGGATTTGAAATAACTTTTCCATCACTATCAAATTCAGCCACAGTCCAGTTTGTGTTGACTACTTGTTTGCATGTTTTCTCATCTATACATTACATTCTCACGGAATCCTCGCCGATGATATCTGTTCTTTCTTGCCCCTATCTATTGTTTTATGCTACTGGTATTAACCCTTTACAAATAAGAAAAAAACTCAGGAGAGAATTCAATCATGGGTCTTCTGAGATGCAGAGAGGCCATTTGTAAGCTTTGAGTGAATGATGATGCCATAGGCTAATATAGCAAGATTTGATGGCGTGTATACTCACATTGCTCGTGGGACCTTTGCAGCATGAGGTGACTGTACAATCCTTTACGAGGGCCGGCAATTTTCAGAAGTTCACATGGAAGATGTCCTATATGCAACATAATGTATCCATACACTTTAATATTCCATGATAGTGTACACATCACGTCACCCCCCCCCTACAAATAATGTGTCTTATAACGTTATTAAACAATTTTATTTTGGGGATAAAATTCCATAGGTGGCAATTAGTGCCTGCCTGCCAGAGAGCCAACACAGTGCGCGCGAGGCGCGCAATTTTTCTAGGGGTCATGTGCGGCGCGGTACATTCAGCACAATGTCATCACATAGCGGGGAAAGTGTGGTGGTGTGCGGAGGAGGGGGGGGGGTGTGGTCACGACTCCCCAAAAGCCATCTGGATCCGCATTATTGTAGACTGCTAGCGTTTCGAAAAGCTGTGAACCAAAAGGGGGGGGGGAAATCCGGACCCCCTGGACCCCTCTGTATCCGCTACTGATTCAGTAGAGGAAAGAATAATGAAGAGTTGCTTTGGGAGAATCTGAAAAGGTAGGGGCCTACACTAGCTGGCGAGATTGCAAAAGTTTTAAAAAAATAAATTTCTACCTCTTGGTGTTAAATCTCTGTACGACCAGATGTTCAGCGTTTTTGCTTCAGACATGATAACTTCGAAGGAAGATCAGGTGGAAGAGGACTTCTCTATTACAAGTAAAAAGTTATACCCAGAAGCGTGACTGGCCAATTGACCACGTAAAGGAGTATTCTGAAGAAATTGGGGCTTAGTATGAACAAATTGGCCAAGAGGAAAAATGATCGTTTTTTTCGAGATTAACATTTAAACCAGAAGCCAAATAGAAAATGTCTAACAAACGAATAGCTTCAAATAACGAACGTGGATTATTATCTAAATAAATAGTGATATCATCGGCATATTGTGTGATTTTCACAGCATCATTCAAAATACGTGGCCCTCTAATAATAGAGCTTGAATTTATTTTCTGTGCTAGAATTTCGACTGCGATAATAAACAAGTATGGGCTTAATGGACAACTTTGTCTGACCCGCCTCCCAGATTGAAATCTGCGAAGATTAACCATTATTAGTTCAACAAACTGAACTATTTGCTTGAAGTGTCTGCACCCACCTGAGAAAGTCCAAACTAAAATTTAATTTTCTCAAGTATGCTGTAAGAAATTCCATTCCAGCGTGTCAAACGCTTTTCCAAAGTCCACTAATAAAATAAAACCAGGAACACTCTTATTCTTGCAATAATCAATTAATGAAGTGTAAGTCTAACATTTTTCCCCGATGAACCTATTTTTCATTAAGCCCGTCTGATTGTGACCAACAATATTTGCCAAATTGGCTTTACTCTATCAGCCAAAGCCTTAGCAGCAATTTTGAAGTCTGTATTAAGAGGGGTAATAGACGAGATTCTTTCCAACAGTTGGATCTTTGCAATGCTTTGGAATAACATTATAATGCCCCCGTGATTGTTCTGCAGACAACGTACCTATTCTATTTCAAAACCATAATTAAGGAGGCAACCACTAAATGACCAATTGAGTCCCAGAAAGTCCTGTAGAAATTGGTGGTCAGACCATCAGACCCAGGGGATTTATTGAGGCCCATACCCTCCGAAGCTAGCCGACACTCATCAAAAGATAACTTGCCATAACAGGACTCGGCCTCAACCTCTGATAAAGTACGAATAAAATTAAAATCTCTGAAAATAAGTGAAGGGTTATTATTCCCTGAACTATACAAATTACCATAAAAAAATTAAGTTCATTTAGTATGCCTCGCGTAGAACTTATACGAGTACCGTTCAGGGAGAACGATGAGATTTACAGAATTTTTATTTTTATGTCTCTTCCCTAAATTGAGGAAATATTCACTATTCGGCTCCACATCCTCAACCCATCTCGCACGGGACCTAATTTGGATTCCTTTCAATTTATAATTATGAATATGTTGCAACTCGTATTGGCCTCCTTCAAAATACTATTTGTATCATCGTCTCAAAGAATAAACAACTCCTTCTCTGAACTATTGATGAGTGAAATCAAATTACAACTTTCGACATAATTTTCTACTTAATTGTCGCTGTAAAGATTTTTTAGAGAAACCATGGGAATGGGAACACTAAAGCACCTACAACTGAAAACTGGAAGGATTGAACCTTTGCCAGACCATATACGGTCTTGCCACCAGGCAGTCTTGGGTTAGTAGGAGCATGTATGGATTAGACTCATGGATGATACACCACCACCAGGACAACAAATATTGATACATTTTTCTATTTCACGTCATGAAATAATTAAATAGTACGCACTTCAAGAATTGGATACAAACACAAATGAAATAGAAATAAATAGGGAATAGCTAGGTTACAAGCAATACTGACAATATAAAAGCAAACCAGTTCCAATGAAGTAGTGAATGCCGGGGAAAAAAAGGGAAGGAGGAAATGCCAGAATCGAACCATTAACACATCAGAAAGAGCCAGTTCAGAAAGTATTAAAGTGGAAAAGTGGCATTACACATTGAGACATCTGGCACTGTGTAACAGTAAACCCTTTCTGGCACTGTCTTGTTGAGAAGTTATTTTCCCCCAAGGCGATGGTGATACACAAAATCTATTAGCAGACCCTCTTGATCTCTACCATATATGTGCTGTGAGGAATTGCTCAGTAACAACTTAATTTCATACTGTTCAGAATTTACCAGAAATCATCATGATATGAGGGGGCCAATCATGTCACTTCTACAAATATTCACTGTTGTAACTGACAACTGTTAGAACATTCTGCGGTCTCATGCATTACGCATATTCATCAGAAGAATTCAACAAGATGCTTGGATTGACACAGATTGAGAAATTTAAATCGCCATGGTATAGTGCAGTGAAGAAGCACGACATTGAGCTAAATAAGAGGGACACGGAGTAACACCTTGAAGCATCTCGGACAAGGCTATCGATGACCTGAAAACTCTTCCTTCATAGTTGCGCCAACTTTCCCGCCATTGGAATTCCATTTGGCTCCCAATAAAACCAAATCAACATTCTCTATCAGAAGGTTCACCTCAGAAGGTTTGTGTACACATCAGCATGATTTCTATCTGAAAACTACATAAGCTCAGCTAATTAATTAGCGAGAGCAACCTGCACTGCAGTGGAATTTGAGGGCTTTGGGTTGGGGTTATTGAAATTTCAATTTCTACCTGGCATTTTTTTCTTACAAAGGGTTCTACACCTTGATTCCTAACTTCTACCTAGTTGAAACAGCTGAATTCTATGAATACTCCCCCCCCCCCCCCGGAGAACTGCATGACCTGAATTTTCTCAAAGCTGGGAGCGCAATTCACCTCAGAAGGTTTGTGTACACATCAGCATGATTTCTATGAGTAGTACATCGAACATCATCATTGGTGAACTCTTCTCAGCAATCAGGAATTAGCTACTGTTTATTCACTGAACAACCACTGTCAGAAGCTCTGAACCATACTAAACAAGGGTGATGGTCACTGCTTCCTCCAGGGCAAGCACCCCCACCCCCTCCTCCTGTGTGTCCCAAAGGTAGGACCATAAAGTAATTCCAAATTGCTGATATGGTAATGATTCTCCTCTATCCAATAATACATCTGCCCAGGGAATGCTTAACTTTGGTTTCCTCCTCCCGGTTACGTGTGGAATGCCGGAATGAGTCTCTGTATTATGTGCTCTGCTATGGTATGAACACATCTCTAACAGGCAAATGATTATTGAGGTTTTTGTACCTAGAACATTTTCTCCACCTGATGAAGACATGCAAGAACAGAAACGTGGGATAAATTTGAAAAATTTCACCTCTATGACACGCTTTGGCCTCCATGTTTATGAAAACATCATGGGAAGTATGTTCACGTTACTCTTCACAATATGACCATACCACCAGAAGGCTCCATAAGAATAAATCTTGTTGTTATAATTGACCTATCAACTGCTGTTAATGCCATGATTGTCAACCATCCAGCCAGCAATATCAGTTGCGATGAACTTGCAGCAACCTCCCATCTTGTACTGGCAGCCCATCGATGTGTTCTTCTACCGGTAAGTATGATCTGCAATGGGAAAAGGAAAAATGAGCAAGAAAGGTTTTGCATATATTCCTGATGGAAATTATTGTCACATTACTGTTTGCAATATGACCATATCACTGACAGGCTTTTTTACCCCCCCCCCCCGTGGGTTGGGGCTTTGGAAAAAGGCCTGTAGTATTCACCGCCTGTCATAAAGGCGACTAAAGGGGGGCCGGTTGAAAGTGACAGAATGAGTGATTAGTTTTGGGAAGTACAACGATGCAGGGAACAAGTTGATACAAGTTCCAAGTTGATACAAGTTCCATGTCTATCCTGTGCTCTGACTACTCAGCTATCCAGGTTCTGTCTCCTTGATATCACCAGCTGTTGTTGGTTGTGTTTGCAGGTTGATGGAGCTGCTCGGAATCGGGAGTGGAATCTTTGTGTGTTGGAGGCATTCTACTGGCCACTTTTCACAGGCAAGTCCACTTCTCAGGTCTACTGGTTTGTATTGTATTATCCTTTGGAAGCTGTCTTTCTGGCTTTGTTAGTTTTCCCAGTCAAGAAAACCAAACCTAACTAAACTAAACTATTTGAAACTGTCAATTCTAGAAGAGAATAAGCAGGTATGGTTTTATAACCTCAAATTAACTAAAATGCAAGTAATTGGAGTAACAACAAAAAAAAAACAAACACTGAAAAACCAGGAGGAATCCATGCCACCCGAAGTCATTAAAACCTGGTGTTACAGGGGTCCTCACTGGACATTGCTGTAGGGAAACCATCAGTGGAACCATCAGCTGTCGTTAGATGTGCTGCAGTTTGGCTTTTTGGCTGCTGCTTGGAATTGGGTGTGAAATCCCTGTGTGTGGGGCAAGTCCACTCCTCAAGGTCTTCAAGTAGCAACCGTACTTAAGGTCTTGAAACTGTCAATTCTAGAAGTGAATTAGCAAGCATAGTCTATAACCCTGAATACAACTGAGGAAATGGTGCAAGACTCAAATCGTCCACATGGCCAAAACACAGGAGGATTTCATGCCACCTGAGGTAGTTAATGAATCTGGTGTTTTACAGGACCTCACTGGGCATTGTAATCTTCAAGAACACAGAAAAAACATCGCATTATCAGCTGTCGTTGGCTGTGCCTGCAGGTTGATGGGGCTGCTTAGAATCCATGTGTGTGGGGGGAATTCTTGGGCCACTCCTCATGATTTCCAAGTAGTTCTACTAGATTGTATTGTTTGACCCTCGGCAGATGTCTTCCTAGCTTTGGAATCAATAAAACCCAACCCAAGGTTTTTTAAACGTCAATTATAGAAGAGAATTGTAAGCATGGTGATAACCCTGAATACAACTTAGGAGGCAGGTGTTCCCATTCCTATCGTTACAACTACCACAATTTGGAATTTGGTAGATCCAACTAATTCCAACAAACTGGTTTCACACTTGTTGGCAGACTGACGTCTCAGTGTATGACTGGTGGAAGCTTCGTAGTTGGTATTTGCTAGCCTTACTTCTTGGCCTGCGCAATGTGTCTGATTGGTTACATGTCTGACTCTAATGAAAATAGAAAAAGGTTTACTTGTCAGCAAAACAGTTTGAGTGAACTTCCCAATCCTACTTGGCCACAGGACCTCTCTACCACAGCCGGATGGCAGTTCAATGTCATACCCAGGACACTAATATGTAATTTACAGAAGAACTGCTGTCCTAGCCACCATTGTCATCCATCCAGCTAGCATTACCAGTCCGGATGAACTGTGCTGCAACCTCCAATCTTGTACTGGCAGCCCATTGACGTGATCTTCCAGTGGCGGAAAGTTAATCTACATGAGACCACAAATTGAGCAGAAAGGTTTGGCATATCTCCTGATGGAAAGTAAATGCTCATTACTGTTTGTATTATTGACCATATCCCCAGAGGGCTTCTCAAGATTCAAGGACAAAGTTTCAAAGTGACTTTTACTCTGCTTAGGGCCAAAGTCCAGTTTTAATGTCAGGGGACGCGGATGCCGTTTAAAGTCATACCCGACACTATCTTGTAGTTTGGGTAGTTCAATGCAGTTCTCATGAAGACTTCCTCTGGCAGGCCACCCTCCAGACAAAAAACAACAATGACTATAGAGAAGAGAGGATGTTGTAAGACAAAGCACCCCTTTATGGGGAATGCCAGAAAAGAAAATGACAAACAAAGAGGGATCACAGTTGTCCTCGAGATCATAACTAATTCTAGGAGAATCAATCAAATCCCTTGATTTTGACATTTCTTCTTTTTTCAAACAATTGTATTTAAGGATTATTTTTTTTTGTAACTACATAAGGTAGCTTTTTTCCATTGTAAGTCAAATTGCTGCTCGAGCAGTAATTTCGGCTTATTCTTCCCAACTGACCATATACCAGAAACTTGTACCGGACCTTTCAACTGCTGTTAGGCCATGATTGTCCTCCATCAACCAGCACTACCATTTGCGATGAGCTTGCAGCCCCGATGTACTCATCGATGTAGTCTTCCAATGGAAAGAAGAACCTGCTGTGAGGAAAAACTGGCAAGAAAGGTTAATATATATTACAGATGGAGAGTATGTTCAAATTACTCTTTGCAATAGGACTAATATCAGAAAGCTTCATATGATTTACTATCGTGTTAAACTTGACCTTTTTCACACAAACTGCAGTCATCGCCACCATTGTCATCCATCCAGCCAGCAATATCAGTCCGAGATGACTTGCTGCTCTCTTCCCGTGGAAAGTGTAATCTGCAATGGGTGGACAAAAGGAATCAGCAAGGAAGGTTGGCATTACTCCTGATGGAAGTAATGCTCACATCTACTGTTTGTAGTATGACCATATCCCCAGAAGGCTTCTCAAGATTCAAGGACAAGTTTTCAAAGTGTACTTTTTAACTCTTACTTTAGCCACAAGTCCAGTTTATGTCAGCGGATGCGTTAAAGTCATACCCAGGCCTAATTTTAGTTTTGTAGTTCCATGCATTCTCATGAGTACTTCCTCTGGCAGCCACCTCCAGCAAAAAACAACAAGCAATGACTATAGAGAAGAGAGGATGTTGTAAGACAAAGCACCCCATTCTATGGGAATATTCCGAGAAGACATGACAAAAGAGAGGTGATCAGAAGTTGTACCTCAGAGATGCATACACTAATCTAGGAGAATCATCAGAATACCATTGATTTTGACATTTCTTCATTGTTCAAAACAGATGAATTTAAGGTTAATAGTTTTTTGTAAACTACTAAGGTAGCTTTTTTCCATTTGTGGGGTGGTAACAGTTTTTTCAAGTTTCTGTACTCTGAGCAGTATTTCGCTTATTCTTCCCAACAATGACCATCTCACCAGAAAACTTTTTACACATGACCTTTTCAACTGCTGTTAGCGCATGATTGTCATCCATCCAACCAGCAATACCAGTTGCGATGAACTTGCAGCCCATCAGTGTACTCATCGATTGTCTTCCATGGCAAGAATAACCTGTGTAGGAAAACTGCAAGAAAGGTTAATATATATTACAGATGGAGAGTATGTTCACATTACACTCCTTTGCATAGACTATATCATCAGAAAGCTGCATATGATTTAATACTATTGTTAACTTGACCTTTTCACCGCAGTCATCGCCACCATTGTCATCCATCCAGCCAGCAATTTCAGTCGAGATGAAACTTGCGGCTTGCCTTCCAGTGGAAAGTGTAATCTACAATGGACAAAACCGGAATCACAGGAAGGTTTGCATATATTCCAGATGAAGTATGTTCACATTACGTTTTTCATCTGACCAATCGCCAAAAGGCTTCATAGATTCATGACAACATTCCGAAGTGAACTCCCAATCCTCACTTGGCACAGACCTCTATTACCAAGCCGGAGCAGTTTTACGTCATACCCAGGACAATTTATTTGTGGATTGCCATGAGAGAAACAGTCGCATGAACTTGCAGCCACCTCCAATCTTTGTACTGCAGTCCATCGATGTGTTCTTCCAGCGGAAAGTATAATCTGCAATGGAGACCAAACATTGAGGTCAAGAAGTTTGCATACGTCCTTAATGGAAAGTATGTCACATTACTGTTTGTATTATTGACCATATCCCCAGAAGACTTCATAAGATTCAAGAACAAAATTTCAAAGTGAATTTTACTCTCCTAGCCACAAGACCTTTTAATGTTGGTAGATGCAGTTTAAAGACATACCAGGACCATCCAATGGGCCAGACTCCATATTTGTAAGTTTGGTAGTTCCGTGCAAGTTCTCATGAAGTACTTTTCCTCTGCAGTCGCACTCCAGACAAAAAACAAACAATGATATAGAGAAGAGAGAATGTTAGTAAGACACAGCACCCCATTTTTAATGGAAGATGCCGGAGAAGATAATGACAAAAGAGAGGTGATCAGAAGTTGTACCTAATAGATGCATGAAACAATTCGAGGATAATCAATCAGAATCCCATCTATTCTGTACAATTCTTCCTTGTTTCAAACAGATGTATTTACTGATTATATATATTTTTGGGTAACCTACATTAGGTAGCCGATTTTTCCATGTAAATCAAGTCAAGTTGCTGTACCTAGCAAGTATTTTGCTTATTCTTCCCAATATGACCAATCACCAGAAAACTTCATGAGATTCACCGTAATTGTTATACATGACCCTTTCAATGCTGTTAACGCATGATTGTCATCCATCCAACCAGAAATCCAGTTGCGATGAGCTTGCAGCCCATCTATTTATTCTTCCAATGGGGTCAAAAAAAGATAACCTGCTGTGAGGAGAAACTGGCAAGAAAGGTTAACATATATATAACAATGGAGTATGTTCCCATTACTCTTTGCAATAGGACTATATCATCAGAAAGCTTTCATATCAATTCAATACTATTGTTAACTGCTTTCAACTGCAGTCATCGCCACATTGTCACCATCCCGCCAGCAATATCAGTCCGAGATGAACTTGTGGCTCTTCGCATCTTGTACTGGCAGCCAATTGACGTGTTCTTCCAGTGGAGAGTGTAATCTAACAATGAAAAAAAGGAATCGAGCAAGGAAGGTTTGCAATATGCCAGATGGAAAGTATGTTCACATTACTGTTTGCAATATGACCATATCACCAAAAGGCTCCATAAGATTCAAAAATGACAACTTCTGAAGTGACTTCCATCCTACTTGGCCACAAGACCTCGGTACCACAGCCGGATGCAGTTGTACGTATAACCAGGACAATATAAGGTTTGCATAGACTCTGACGGAAAGTATGGTTCATTACTGGTTGTAATATTGCCATATCCCCAAAGATCTTCTAAATTCAAGGCAAAATTTCAAAAGTGACTCTTCTCGTACTTAGACACAAGACCAGTAGATGCAGATGAAGGACATACCAGGACACCATATGTGTAGTTTCAGGCCAATTCGCATGAAGTACTTCCTCTGGCAGGGCACACCTCGAGACAACAAACAAACAATGACTATAGAGAGAGAGGAATGGTAGTAAGACAAAGCACCACATTTTATGGGAAGATGCCGCAGAAAGACAATGACAAAAGAGAGGTGATCAGAAGTTGTACCTCAGCGATGAATGAAACTATTCTAGAGAATCAATCCGATCCCATTGATTTTGACATTCTTCAATTGGTCAAAACAGATGTATTTTAAGGGATTATATATTTTTTGTAACTAATAAGGTAGCTTTTTCCAGTAAATACAAGTTCAAGTTGCGTACCTGAGAGTATTTTGCTTATTCTCCCAATATTGACCATAGCACCAGAAAACTTCATGGAGATAACATAATGGTTATACATGACCTTTTCAATTTGCTGTTAACGCCATGATTGTCAGACATCCAACCAGCAATACCAGTTGCGATGAACTTGCAGCCCATCAGTGTGTTCTTCCAATGGACAGGAGAAAAACTGCTGTGAGGAAAAAAAAACTGGCAAGAAAGGTTAACATATATTACAGATGGAGAGTATGTTCACATTACTCTCGCAATAGGGGTATATATCAGAAAGCTTCATATGATTCATTACTATGTTAAAAATTGACCTTTTCATGCAGTCATCGCCACCATTGTCATCCATCCAGGCAGCAATATCAGTCGAGAATGAGAACTAGCGGGGCTATTTGCCTATTGTAATGTCCAGCCCATATTGACGTGTTCGTACAGTGGAAAGTGTTAATCTCAAATGGAAGGAAAAGGAATCGAGCAAGGAAGGTTTGCATCTATTCCCAAAGGGGGGGGGATTTTTTGGGAAAAAAAGATTCACACATTACTGTTTGCAATATGACGATTCACAAAAGGCTTCATAGATTCAATGACACATTTTGCAGTGACCTTCCAATCCTACTTGGCAACAAGGACCTCTGAACACAGCCGGATGCAGTTTTACGTCATACCAGGACCATATATGTGTGGATTGCATGAGAGAAACAGTCGCAATGATTACTGCGG